>BQNB010000245.1:63615-136294 GCA_026074375.1 Tanacetum coccineum | reverse complement strand
GATAAAAAAATGAGTGGCTAGGATTGGTTCATTGGGTCTATGACAAATGTTGGGTCTATATTGATCTTAACTCTTTGATCCAATCCGTGTCTTATTTAGGTTACTATGTTTTTTTTTAAGATTATTTATTACCAACTTACTTTCTCATTTGTATCGTAATGACCAACTTACTTTTTTTGTACACATTACACAATCGTACTTGATTGTTTTGTGATAATATCACCCAAATGACCGGTTAAATATCCACGTATTAATTTTTTTTCTTTTTAAATCTGCAAAGAGACTCCACCGTGGCAAGTATATACCCGACATAACTGGTTTCTTACCGTTAAACCCGACCAATTATTTCATTAAAATTTTTCCATTCATATTCTTCCCTTCATTTAACCGTTCCCAAATTAATAACTTAACCCTAAAAGCTTTCAAACCCTAAACTAAAATTATGACAACAATTAATTATGATGGCATCATTCCTACAGAGTGCAGATATACTCTCCCCTTGATTGAACTCACATCATGGACTCTCATAAATCCTTGCAGGCATTTTCTTGTTTGCCCCAACAGATTCGTAAGTTTAGTTGTTATTGATCACGTTTTCTTGTTTTCTTGTTTGATTAATATTGTTTATAATAAATGTTCAATATTCAGAAAGCTGGTGTGAGAAAGTGTAACAAATTTTTCTGGTATGATCTTGAGTTGGATAATTCATGGTATAGAAACCATTTGTATCAAATGTATGGACAGCTTAATCCTCATCAAATGCAATATATTGATACTGAGATAAGAAGCCAAGAACTATTGATGATCCTTCAAGATGACTTTGCTAGCCTACAAGATGAACACAGACAAAGCCAAAACAATGCAAGATTTTAGAAGTCTACATTCATGATCTTTTTAGCCTTGGTGTTTCTTGTTTATGTAATGAATTAGGTGTAATAGCTATGTAATAGCTAATCTTTTGTGTAGGTTTATGGGTAGGTTTCTTATGTAATTAATTTGCTGTGTAAGACTTATGTAATCATCTTTTATGTTATGAATGTGTTTTAGGAATGATAATTAGAATATGTTGAAGGTAAGAGGTGCATACTGTATTGCTTAAATATGCAAAAACAGTTTAAAAACAGACAAGCAAAGGGACTTGGGAACATAACACTTTATGTGCATATGGTTTATGGACAAGATAACAAATTAACCATTAAACAATCCTGCATTTCCTTGATTAATGGTGGTCAAAAGTAGGGTTACATTGTTTAAGACACAAAAAGCTAAGATAACATGCAAGGCCTATAAAACCTACATTTAGCACATGTGATTTTCTACCACTTTTGACCCATACATAACAGAAAAGAAATTTAAGTTCCTAAAAATTCATTACAGTTCATGAAACAAGCAAATGATTACTCTTCCACATCAAAAGCCTTGTCAGGAGTACTACCAGTTCCAAATTTGTCAAACTAAAAAAGCTTGTTCGACTTCATATTGTCAATTCTTTCAGATCTGCCACGATTCTTATGGTAGATCCTAATGCCATCTACATTTGATGGTGGCCTTCCTTTTTTATTTTTTGGTGCAGGTCCATCTTCAACAGATGCTTTTGCTTTGACTTTATCCATAGCTAGTGATTTGCCTTGTTCTGGTGCAGGTCCATCATCACTTGTCTTTTGTTCTGGTGCTTCATCAAGATCTGCAACACTAACAGTTGTGTCCACAACCCATACTCCAGATTGTTGAGTGGGTTGGGAATAGATGCTTGGGATAAAAACTTCATGGTACTGCTGATTCATAGGTGCTTCTTCTTGCCAATTTGCAAGATTAAAGTAATCATTCTTTTCTTCCCGTTCCTGTTCTTCTCTTCTTTCCTTGTCCAACTTTTCTTGTTCAGCATCTATTTTAGCTTGTTCTCTTGCTTGTTCTTTCATACATTCGCTAAATGCTTGTTCATCTAATTCCAGTTGATATTCCTACACAAACAACATTGATTCAGCATAATGTAGTGTTTAACCTAAAATTATAAACAATAGTAATAAGCATGGTATAACATACCTGTTCAGCAGTTAAAATACCACAACTACTTGAGCTTGGAAATACACCACCTCTCTCACTACCTCTTCCAGCCCTTCCACCACCCCTTTTACCACTTCCACCAGCTCTACCACCACCCCTTCCACCACTTCCACCAGCTCTACCACCACCCCTTCCACCACTTCCACTACCATCAGTTACACCACTACCACTACCACTGCCATCATTGCCATCACCTCTACCAGATCTACCACCACCCCTAGATGCACACTGCCCCACAAATACTTGCTTATTCCTACCAGGTGGTTTTTTTCAACTTCAGGTTTAGGTTGTGGGTCTTTCTTACATGATGCCTTATTGTGACCCTTTTCTCAACAATTCTTACATGTCATAGTCCTACCCACCCTACTTACCTGGCTCCCACTAGTTTCACCTGGGGCTTGAATTCTTTTTTTCTGAGGTCTGCCAGGCATTTTTCTTATTATTGGTGGTAAAGGTGGAACATCATTAGTCCTCTTCCACATATTTGTCCCAAACACAGGTTTAATGGAAAACTGATATGCATTGAACCATGACTCCCTACTATACCAATGGCTAACACCTACATCTAAGTCAGTCCTAACATGCATGTAGGCTGCCACAGCATGCACACAAGGGATACCACTTAATTCCTACATCCTACATTGACATACCTTGTGTTGCAGACTCACACCATAACTCAGATCACATTTTCTTACTTCCAACTCCTAGAATCTACTTGGATATACAATCCACTCTTTGTAATAAAATAACAGTTTAGTTAGTATATAATTAATTTTTTAAATATATACAACAATTCATGTATTTACCTTTGTTTCTCCTTGAGTATCTCTAACATCTTCCTTATACTTGGTGTGATTGTGTCTTCTAAGCTGAAATCAAGCTTATTCATTGCCACTATTCTTTGCATATATATATATGTCTTGTACATTTTCTGTGCTCAGCCTCTGGTAACCAATCATTGACAGCATCAATTAAACCCTACATATTTGACAAACAAATAATAATTAGACAAGTTATTAGGTATACATAGTATTTTAAAAATATTAGAAGTGTATAATATAATACCTTGTGTGAATCTGATATGATTGTAATGCCTGTTCCATCATTCAAACACAGATCATCATGCAACAGATGCAAGAACCAACCCCAATTGTCTGCATTCTCAACCCTTACTACAGCCCAAGCAATGGGATACATTTGGTTGTTTGCATCCTGTAACACCCCCATTTTTACAATATAGTAGCGGAAGCTAATCTGGGGTATTACTTCATGGATACAACAATCATAATCATAGAAAACGACCTAAAAGAGACGTTTATTCAAAAGATGCGTTATCATTCATTTCAAATCAGAGTTTTACAAAGGCAGGTCCCAAAATCTAAAACATCATGTTTGAATGATAACAGTTCAGCCATCTTCAAGTCCATGCCACTCCGTGCCGCAACTTGCTCAATTACCTGAGATAAACATGCTAAAAAGTCAACACAATGGTTGAGTGAAATTCATAGGTTTGATATAAACAGTTTGAATACAAGTAATAGTATAATAATTGTATAAACACAATTATTATGAAAATGGTATGGTATGATCTTGGGTGTCATAGATATTTATATACCCCGTTATTAGTATAGTCGCATGAATCATAGGAACAATGTATTATCCCGTTATTGCCTTGTTTGGTCTGATTGGTCTTGTTCTCATGTCACCAACACATTATCATCCAAAGTCAATTTAACGACTTGAAGAGCTCATAATATCAACATATTAACATCCAAAGTCAATTTAATGACTTGAAGTCAAATTTAACGACTTGAAGGATTTATTACTCTAACATTAATATCCAAAGTCAATTTAATGACTCGAAGTCAAATTTAATGACTTGTAGGATTTATGAAACTAACAGATTAATATCTAAAGTCAATTTAACGACTTGTAGGATTTGTAATATTAACACATTAATATCCAAAGTCAATTTAACGACTTGAAGTCAAATTTAACGACTTGTAGGATAGATAACTTAGGCAGCAATTGTAATGATATGTCAGAATGGCATGTAACTTGTATTCGTAATTTATAGCAGGTATCCCCCTCACGGGTTTATGAAAAGATTGAAATGCGAGGCTATGAATTCACTAAGTCTTTGAAAAGTAATCACATTGTTATAAGATAAACGATTATGTAAAAGAGTTTGTAACAAGCATGTATCCCCCTCGCGGGTTTATAAAACATGTAAAATAAGTAAAGGCGAGGTTATGAACTTCCTCTGATAGGTAAGAATGTAAAAATTAATTCTGAAATAATAGCTGAACGACCTTATCAAAACTAACCGGGGAATGTTGATATAATAAAATGATAGTAAACAGCCACGTCACGCAACCTGAGTAAATATGTCAAGTCTTATGAAGATTGTACTTTAGAACTTTGGTTTTAGAGTTATGAGTTTGATTGAGGAGTTTGGAATTATTGTATCACTGTTCGGAGCCATCAATAAATTCAAGAATGGTCATTTCATAAACGTTTGAGGAGCTAGGGCACTTTAAATCGTAAACCCAACAACTCAGTCAGAACGTAATACCAAGATGAAACCTCTTAATATGAAGCTCCCTAGTATTGTGGTACAATATAGCTTCCGGATGATCGGTTTTAAGCGTTTAATTCAATATCTGGAAATGTTAAGTACGTCAAGCGTTAATTAAAGTTATGTCTGGTAATGTTTTGAATATGATTTTATACTTTTTCAAAATGTTACATTTTAGACCCTGGGGTTTGAAAAATTGCAAATAGGTCCTTGGAGTTTGCATTTTTACGACTTTGGTCCTTCAACTTTGAAAGATATACCAAGTAAACCTTGGACTTTGAAAAGTGACATAATAGACCCCTATAGTTATAACTTTGATAAAATGACATATTCAGCCCCTTTAGTTATAAGTTTCAGAAAGTTACGATATATACCCCTTGCATGGATTATAATTACAAAATATGTCCAAATTGCCATGCAAGCTTAATTTAACATTTCATTAGACATTTATAAGTTATAATAAACCAAAATATGAAGATTTAACACAACATAAGTTTAATTTAACGATTCGTTAAGTTAAAAGGTAAAACGGGTCAAATTAGGGTTTCAAAATGAAAACGCGCGGGTTTTAAGGTCAAATTCTCTTATGACTTATCAAAGCACTTATTTTAACATTATAATAGCTTATTAGGATTGATTATAACAAAAGTTTACAAGTTTAACTCATAGTTTAAGTAAAAACATGAAATTAGGGTTTCTGACTTTTGAATTAGGGTTTTGAGTGCAAAAAGATGTATGAAATTTTATGAATAGAATAATTAGGGTTTACACATTGTATATTGAGTGTAGTAGCTTGTACATAAGTGGTGGTGAAGAAATTGGAATGAAAACGGAGGTAAAACGGCTATTTTAGAGATCATGCTTAATGACTTGTACATTGAGCTTTTAGAGACTTGTACTTTGACTTGAAGAGATTTTATATTTCAAATGAGATGTTATATTGCTTTTACATATGCTTTAGTAGCTTGTGCATTCACTTTAGATGTTAATCCTTCATGAAATTAGGGTTTAGAGGCATACGATAACGGTTTAAAGCCCGTTTTGATATAACGTTGCGAATAGTACATTATAGGAATAATGTACTTTGTAAAAATGATATTATGATATTGACTTGATATATTATGATGATTGCTTGACATATATGAAGATAGGATTGTCATAGATAGGTTGCGTGAGCTCGTCTACTTTAGTTATGACATACTGAGATATATAAGTAATGTAATAAAGCGAAAAATTTCCCCGTACAATTGTGATAATAGTAAAATAGGTTTTGCATTTGATGAAAATTCTTGGGTTGTTATAATTTATAAAAGTCTTAAAAAAAGTGTTGGTGACTTTTGGTCTTGAGGTTGACGTGATATAGGGAAGGAAAAGAAGTAATTTTTTTTGTTTCTTAGCATTGTATGAAAATAATACTGGAAAGTTGTAAGACTTGGTTTGATCCTTTTATGTGAAATTTAGCTAGGATGATAAATATGGTGAAGTTTTATAAAACTAGCATTGGGAATTATAATGGGTATTTGTTGAAGCGTAGATAAATTTTGGTGGTTTCAAGAATGCCTAAATGTATTAAATTTGAAAAACGTAAACGCTTTACGTATCCAATAAAAATAAAATATAAAAAGTTGATTATTACATTCGAAAAATAATATAATGCTTGCTTGACGTAAATTTTAAATTGTTTAGCGCCCGTTTACGTTGAATGAATATTTATAGCTTACGTGATGGGTTTTAAGGTCAAATTCTCTTATGACTTATCATGCACTTATTTGAACAGTATAATAGTTATCTAGGATTGGATTATTACAAAAGTTTACAAGTTCTAACTTCATAGTTTAAGTAAAAACATGAAATTAGGTTCTGACTTTTGAATTAGGGTTTTGAGTGCAAAAAGATGTATGAAATTTTATGAATAGAATAATTAGGGTTTACACATTGTATATTGAGTGTAGTAGCTTGTACATAAGTGGTGGTGAAGAAATTGGAATGAAAACGGAGGTAAAACGGCTATTTTAGAGATCATGCTTAATGACTTGTACATTGAGCTTTTAGAGACTTGTACTTTGACTTGAAGAGATTTTATATTTCAAATGAGATGTTATTATTGCTTTTAATATGCTTTAGTAGCATTGCATTACTTTAGATGTTATCCTTCATGGAATTAGGTTTAGATGATCGATAACGGTTTAAAGTCTTGTTTTGATATAAAGTTGCGACAATGGTACATTATATAGGAATAATGTATTTGTATTAAGATAGGTGATATTGACTTGATTATATTGTGATGTTTGCTTTGACATATATGAGATATGATTGTCATAGATAGTTGCGTGAGCTCGGCTACTTAGTTATGACATACTGGGATATATAAGTAATGTAATAAAGAAAAAAAAATTCCCTGTACAATTGTGATAATAGTAAAATAGGTTTTGCATTTGATGAAAATTCTTAGGTTGTTATAGTCTGAAACCCATTATCATAACTAGAATCTAATTCAACTTTGATCCTAGTATTTCTCAGTTCCTCATTTCTATCCCATTCAACTCATTCCAGTTGTATCATACCCTAATGATCTACTTCCATATCCAATCTGAAACCCATTATCATAACCTACCTTCAACATATCCACAATATCATGGTCTGACTTAATTGCTCTAATGGAACTTAACTTAGCACCACTTTTACAATAGTAAACCTTTTCAAAACCATTAGGAACTAACCTCTTAAGGATTTCCAATAGATGTACATATGTCATCTCATCAAAGTTTATATCAGTCAACACTTCGCATTGTCCCTGAAAGTATATCATAGGACATGAAGTGAAAAGCCCATCATAGTAGAGATTGACAGTAAATACATCTTTTTTTGCTTTCTTTCTCTTTGGTTCTCCTGCAATTACGTTATTCAAAAAATTATGGTTCATATGCAATTACGTTATTTACAAAATTAAACATATCACAATTGCTAATGTCTTAATTGTTACCTTTTGCCATAAGCATTAATTAGCAATGAATCTGGTGGATTTGTAATTAGGGTTCATATGAGGGAAACGATTTGGGGATAAAGTGTGTGTGAAATGTGTGAAAAGGGGGGAAAAGTTAACCCTAAAAAGGGAAGACTTTGACTTTTTTGTTTAGTGGAAATCGCATCTGGCTTTTACACATAAAAATTAATAAAATCATTTTTACAGCGTGAAATGTTTATGCCAGCGTGTCAGTAACAAGTTGTGATATTGGTGATGTCAACCAAAATTTGAAAGTAAATTGGTGTAATGTGTACAAAAAAAAGTACGTTGGTCATTACGGTACAAATGGGAAAGTAAGTTGGTAATAAACGGCCTTTACCCTAAAGAATAAGACAAAGTATAACCATTCTATAATAATTTCCATAGACTTGTTTTCTCAAAAGTCCGTAAGAAACAAACTCTTCGTTTTTAAATCGTTTGAAAGAGTCCTTAACCATGGAATTTCATTGGTTTAGATGAATTTTTGTTTTGTTAAGAAAAATATGGATTTTTGTCGTTCATAAGCTGGGACCCAATTAATTCCATCATATTTTAAAACCGAGTGAAGGTTCTTCGGTTTTTATAGTGTTATTTTGTAAAGTATAACTAAGACTACAATTCGGTTCTATAGGCATACATATAATTAGTAGAATTTACTACCTAAATATGCATTAAGATATACTATAACTTTCTGCTCATCTTCAATCTCATGAGACTTAGCTAAATATTTGACATAAACGAAACTGAGAGAATGTTTTCCAAATACTTCGTATAAGTATAAAGTCGAAATTTAGTCACAAAAGTTCAGCTCCATCACGATACTTTTGGGAGTTGTACCGCATGAGCTCCGTCGTCATTATAATACATTATTATTTGCTTTTAGTTGGTAGGAGAATAATACCGGCTTTCTTTTAAAAACCAATTTTCCTTCATAGTCTTTTACCAAATTAGGATAATAAGAGAAAAGAAAGTTGGCCGTCTCAATCCTATTGTTTTGTTTTCGTTAAAAAGAAATTTCCTATTGTTTTTTTGAATTATTCAAAACCAATAAGGCAAATAAGGCCAAAGTTGCTTACACAGGCAATCTACCTATATATTATTCATTTGGAGTTTAATAATCTTATAATGCTCATTCTGGTGACCAATTTCGAGGAAAAGGCTGAATTTGTCTTATCTGATGGAACTAGTTACCAGCTGACACTGGACTTACAAGGGTTTTCGGGAGTTTACAGGTTTGATGTTTGCGACCTAGCGTAAATTTTTGTTATAAAATCTCTATTTCTTCAAAATAAAGTTGGTCATAAATTTGTGGCATAAATGCATGTTTTATTTACCTAATTAAAAAGAACTGCACCATCTCTCTTCATTAATGTTTTAAGTAATACAATTCACAAAGCTTATAGTACAATCTTTAAATGCACAAAACTTAATTTTAAGTAACACAACTTATAAAGCTTATAGTACAATCATTAAATACACAAATGTTTCATCCATTAAATGTCTCTTAAACATAAATTAATACACATAATAAAGCATTTTGTATAAATATAAACTAATTAAATACATCAATTAATATTATTTTTAAAACAACTTTAAAATGAAAAATGCATATTATAAACTAATTAAACTCACAAAGCTTCATAAAATTTATATGTCAAGTTCATAGTTCATATGGTTCTGAAAATCGAACTCGACCAACCCGTTCTTCGGGAACCGAAGTCGCTACCAGTTCGCCTAGCTAATAAAAGCCGTGTGAAAAGGAAGGTAGGAGGCCGGTTAAAACTGGAAAAAACGAGTAAATCAGGCCGGACTTGGATCATTTTTTTTAATCGCAGGGTACCCGCCGCTGCAACGCGCGGGTACCCAACTAGTTATGTCAAAAGAATTACATGTTTTCTTAATATGTTTACAGATTAAATTCTACCCTGTAGTTTATTTTGTTTCTTGTATACTTGTAAAAAATATTGCACATGACTTAGAGTCCTGGATTCGCTCTTTGTCAACCTTAATATATGATGCTTTGTTTAACTACTTTTACAAGTAATGTTGACATTTTTTTTCAAACGTGACACATTGACATATTTATAAAGTACCGCTGGTTGAAAATATAGCCATATGCATTTAACTTCGTTTTAGACATTTTCTGCATCAATATGATAATAGTTGCAGTACAAAAGTGTGCATACCTTTTCATTTTTACAAGATTGATCCTCTAAAGTTGAAATAAACATAATGCAGTTCATGAGTCACAAAATAAACAAACAAATACTAATATTAGTTTTAATAAAAAAATAGAGTAAATTAGGTAGGTCCTTCAAATCTCTCAAATTCTTGGGTTTAGTCTTAAAATCGACAAAATTACACTTATAGCCCCAACATCCTGATGCTTTTTATGGTTGATTTTGAGAAGGCCTTTGAAAGTGAAAATTGGAAATTCCTCCATGACATCATGAAACAAATGGGGTTTAAGAAAAAAATAGAGAAAATGGATCGAGACTTGCCTTTCCTCGGCTTCTATCTCGATTTTGATAAATGGGTCTCCATCTAAGGAATTTAAAGTGGAAATAGGTCTCCGGCAAAGAGACCCCCTTTCTCAATCCTTTTTTTCCTCGTGGTGAATCTCTATAAATTGCTATTTTGGAAGCTTGTAATAAAGGATTTTTCACATGGGTTTATCTCGTGGAAGGGGGTGCGAACATTTGTATTCTATAATATGCGGATGATGCTCTACTCTTTTGAGAATGGTCATGGTTAAATGCAAAAATATTGATGCGTATTTTCTTTTAATTAATTTATCAAGTTTTAAATTTATAAACCCTAACTACCTAGACTATTCCTACGCACTAAAGAGCAGTGTACCCTATCATGAAGTAGTGTAGTGATTGTTAAGTACGGGTGTCGACCCTAAGAACGGTTTGTACTCTCTATTTGTCTTATTGAAATGACAATCTACCTAAGAAAGCAATGAAATGAAGACGTGTGCTTTAGATCCACATGATCGCGCTTAAGAATCCTAAATTAACTAATTTGTTACAATGGCAAACAACTAAGAGAGATGAACGCATTTACTTAGTCAATTTCCTTATGTTTCTTAATCATGATCCTACGTATAATGTTTAATTCCTGTTCTAATCAGTGGTTCTAAAATTATTAGGTCCGATTTGTAGTCGCAAGCTAACATATAATTCTTATGATCTCAACCCCAATGTTCACAAAATTCGGGTATCTAGTTCATAGTCATTAAAACCCCGACTATCTTAAAGACTTACCTAATGTCGCTAATCCTACTTCTCGACATTTAAACCCCTTATTAGGTGCTAATTAACAAAAGGTTTACCTGAGCTTTTTAAGTACCTTATCTAGTGTAGACGGTGATATGTGTAACCCCTACAATTGAAATGGATCACATCCCATATCAAGTAACTCACTAGAATAGCTTTCAACCACTTACGCCTAATCACTAGCTAACAAGCTCTACACTAGCCTTAGTACTACCAAAACACGGAGATCAATCAATAAGCAGGTAAGATATCAAAAAAGTACGATTACTAAACATTGTTTAACCACAATCTAAATAGAGGTGTCTAAGGTCGTCAGACTCAAATCTGCATCCTCGCCTAACATATGATTCTTGAGTGGAATGAACTCGCAAGGAGAATTAACCTATTCTCAGTTCACAGTAATTAAATTTTACCAACTAATCTATGAGACACCCCCGTGTGTTTCTTACTAACACCCGATACCTATAAGTTGTTAAGTTACTAATACCAGCTTATACCTATTTTGGAATTACTCCTACCAAGGCACAAGGATATATGGGCATACTGTATAAATTATCCATCTAGATTGTTAAATTAAACTATAAGATTAAACTAAATAAACAAGAGAATAATAAACTAATAGAATGCCAAGAACAATAAATTAAACACAATAAATAACATAACTTAAACAATAAAAATCAAGATTAATTAAATTATTGAAGGATAATTAAATAAAACCAAACTTTAATTGTCAAAGTGTGTGTACATATAGTGCTAATTCATGTTCCTGGTCATCTAGTCGAATGCCATGACAAACCCCAAAGAGTTTGACCCTTCCTTCTCGTTGAACAGTACCCGAAAGGGATAAAATCCCCCTTTCTCTTTTTGTTGATGCACAGAACCACACAACAAAATGGAACAAATCAATTCTATACGAATTGTTTATATAGTAATAAGGTAACTTTGTGGCTTGTTGTTGGGTTCAGTTCCTGAGCCCTTCAGTCTTTCAGTAGATTTAAACATAAAATCCTCTAATGTTCTTTCTCTAGCAGAAGTCTTTTATCTGTAGGCCCTAAGATTCTTCACGACAACTCTTTAGGTCCCTTAGAAGACCGGGAATGTGTCTCACTCAGTGATGCAGCGGTACAAAATCTGAAGATGTTTCTTGGAGAAGAGCTTCAGTTCTGCTTGGTTGACAATTTCAAGCCTGAACTTGTCTAACTCCTCCTAAACAAAGTAAATTTTGTTTCACTTCTAGAAGGTTTACAAGGCGGGAAAAAGATTGCTTTATGTCAAAAGGAATAAAGCAATCTCCTTGGGAAATGTTACTTCTAAAGTTGGTATAGAAGTACATCAACTTTCCTTAAAGGACTGTACTTGGTACTATAAAACATGTGCACATTATATGGTAGCTCAACCATCCATTTAATGCTTGACATGTGTATTAGGTTAACTTATAAACCCTAATCCTTTTGCCTAAAAAAGGAAAGAGATTCCCAGAGTAAATGTTATTTCTTTCAATTAATGTGATACACATTGAAGAGTTCATTTATCTCTCAAACAAATTGACTCGTACTACTGAAAGTTGAAGCTTCAATTTTAGTCATAACAAGTTTGTTTTCTTATTTTTATAACTTTGGTTAGAGAATAAGTTCGAAGGAGATAACACCCCAATTTTCATTCAACCACCTTGCTATTCCGCAAGCAAGGTGTGTCAAAGATTCTTTATTTGATTCTAATAAAAATCTATACGTTGAAAAGTACTTATGTGTGTTTTAAACTTGTTCTTTATATTGTTCATATATATATTTGTTTAAAACTCACTTCGTTGCTATGGAATCTGATTAGTTTAACTTGATAAACCTTATATCAGATTCCAAGGGACCAACAAGTGGTATCAGAGCCTTCTAGTTTATAAAATCCCATGAAAAAGGATATATAAAGGCTCAAAGATTTTTAAAATCAAGATCCATCTTAAATGGCGGCAGTAGAAGTACCACAGACTATTAAATATAGGGGTTGCCAGTTAAATGCAGCTCCTGTACTAGAGGTGGAAAATTTCACCAATTGGAAAAAGAGGTTCACGTGCCATATCATTGGTATTGAACCTCAATTTAAAAACATCATTTCAAACGGTCCTTTTATCCCTATGGCAGCTGGTCAAAGGAAGCCAGAAGGACAATGGACTGCAGATGAGAGAAAGGCTGCTAACTTAGATTAGCGACTCAAAAGTCTCATCATGTCCGTCCTTTCAGATGACCAAATGAATTATGTCATAAACTGCTTAACTACAAAATCTACTTGGGATGACCTGATACTATATCATGAGGGGCCCTCTGATGTGAAAGAAAGTAGGGTCATAGACCTGAAGTTGTGCTATAACACCTTTAAATTCAAAGAAGGTGAATCTCTAACACAAACTTTCACCAGATATAAAGCTTTGATGATGGCATTAAACTTTCAAAGCTTGAAATAAATATTGGTTTTATAAATGGGTTACCAAAGAAGTGGCTAAGTTTTTGCTAAAGTCTTAGAAATACAAATCATGTGAAAGATTCTAAGCTTGCTTCTCTATTTGGTAAACTTAAATATGAAGAAAACCTAATAGACAGTATTTATGAGACTAAAAAGAGCAAATCTCTTGTCTCTGCAACACCTTTGTCAACTGCCTTCCTCACTACCTCTATTGTCCAAGACTTTCAAGATAGTCCTGATGATGAAGAGGATACAAAAAGCAGTCATGGGTATCTAAATGACTTAGAGGAAGAATACCAAGCAAGAGCTCTTTTAGCCAAATCTAAAAGGTTCTTCAAAAAAGGTACTCAAAGGTTTAGCAGTGCAAAAGCAACTGACCAAACTGAATGCCACAAATGTGGCAAGAAGGGTCATTTTGCAAGAGACTGTTGGTCAAAGACTTCAGTTCCTTCATATCAGTCACCTTTTCAATGTAAGCTTCTTTATTCTTCTGAGCACAAATCTGAACCAAGGCGTACCAAAGACTTTGAAGCCAAATACAACAAAGTCAAGGCTAAACTAGACCTCCTCAATTCTAGTGCTTCAGCTCCCAGCTCATCCTCAGAAAAAAGGTCTAATTGCTAAAACGTATGATTGGTATGAAGAAGAAGTGTCATCTGATGACAATGAAGTAACTGAAGTTAAAGCTCTTATGGCACTTACCGATGAAGAAAATGTTTTTGTTGGCAAAGAAAGTGCCAACAATGGTGAATGGGTCAAGATTTCTATTCAAAAGGTACACACTCTTCTTGAAATGGAAGATAATAATGATAGAAAATCCTTTCTAGATTATTTGTGTATTGATTTAAACTATGTTGAAGAACAAAGAAACAATCTTCTTTCAAAACATAGAAATCTTGCAAGGAACAACTTTTGGTACTAAAACAAGCAAAGCTTGATCTTCTTACCATGCAGCATGTAAACACTGAGATTCTCAAAGAGAATTAAAACTTAAGAAATGAACTGAAAGAGCTAACCTCTATTACAGAAGCATGGCTAAACAGTTCTAATAAAGTTAATCAGTGTATCAGTGAACAAATTCCTACTCAAAAGAGGAAAATCTTGGGAATTGACCAACTCACTGAAGATACCTCCAGCTCTGGGCCAAAAGACCCAGTGTTTGTAAAGTCTTCAGTAGATAACTCAGAGGTATCAATTACTAGTAGTAATAAACCTAAGTTATCTGAAACTGAAGACTCTACTCTGTCAAATCATGATACTGGTAAGGTACCCTCAAATGAGTCACAAAGAAACACAACTGACCACTCAGCTGTTGTCTCTGACTCTTCAGCAACTAATTATGATTCAGCTGATGAATCTTCAGTCTGTAGCACCCCTTTCCTCTACTAGAGAAGCTGATTGGTGTTGAACCTGTTTCTGGACTAAAGACTATCAAATTTGGCACAATGTATGGGTGTATAGTTTGGGGGTGGTGGGTGAAAAAAAATGAGGGGACAATTTTGAAGTCAAAATCCACATTCAAAGTTGAAACTTTAAAAGGTATCACAATAAAAGAACCTTCCTCAGCTCTTGCTAGAGGCAACAAAAGTTCTTCAGTTTCTAAAACTAACTCAGCTCCTGCTAGTAAGTTAAAAAAATGTGAAAATAGAAGATGAGCCTCCCTTGGCTATTGTAATGAAAGAACTCAATGAACTAAAATTACAAATTACCAAGAATAAATCATCTTACTTCAGAAACAAGAACTCTTAATAGGTTCCTTCCAATGCACTTCAAAACAAATACAAAACTCAATTCAAAATGAATTGTAAATTGTGTGTACAAAACAATCATCTCTCTGAGAACTGTTATGAAGTCTTGATTTGCAAAAAGTGCAAAAGAACCAATCACTGAACATGTGATCATGCTAATTTTATGTCTTCTATGGATATAAATCAGTATCATACTAGTCAAAGTAAATCTTCCTCAAGATCTAGACCTTCTAGGTCAAAAATACCTTTTTCCTCCTGCATACATTGTGGATATAATGATCATCAATCCAATGATTATGTATACTATCCCATATGTGAAATACGTGGAAGATATGATCATGATACTCATGGTAATAATAGGATTATTTCTCTAAGAAGAGGAATCAAACCTAGAAACCCTCAACACATCATAAAGAACTACGAAACATGTGGTAGCAATGTTCATACCATATCTGATCACAATGATGTTGAGTGGTTCAGGAAAAGAGATACTCTTCAAGCTAAGAAAGCTGAGTCTTTCAAAGCAAGCAAGACTGAATCATCAAATGCTCTAAGATCAAAGACTCCTACTAAAAGGTGGGTTTCTAAACAAAACTAACCATCCTAATCCTAGTTTGTGCAGTATAACATCAAGGAATATCTATCAAAGGATTACCTATACAAATATGGGATGTACCAGGACCTGAAGGAATGTATGTAAATGACTTTACATACTGGTCTAAAGGTTATGGTTATGGTATAGTTTTCAAAAAGGGAAGGAAAGTAAATGTTCCACAGCTTGAACACTGAAATGTTTTTAACAACTATTATTAAAGCAGCAATCTCACTTGACCAATATGGTCAAACTGATCAAAACTGATCATCAATTTCAAACTGACGAACTCATCAAATGATGATAAGTTCGAACAAAAAACACACCGATGAAAACCAATTCATTGATAACCTCACAAAACTGAAGATGTTCAGATCTCTAAACTCTTATCCTCTCCAAATGAAAGATACTTCAGCACACGATCCAGTTCAAATTCCTTTTAATAAAAGAGGAACATGGCATTGTAACCATCGGGCAATAATGCTTGATTTAATCATCAATTGCATAAGGGCATAAATCATGATAAAATCCTGCTCCAGTTGCAAGACTTGAAGCAATCAGGATCTTTCTTGCCTCTGCCACATACATAAACTTCATAGTTTATCAAATGAATGTCAGTAGTACATTCCTCAATGATAAACCAAAACAAGAAGTATATGTCAAACAACCTTCAGGTTTTGAGATAGAGTGGATTCATTAACCATGTCTGCAAAATTGGATAAAACCCTTTATGTACTCAAACTGGTTTCAAAAGCATGGTATGAAACTCTCTCAACCTATCTCACTAAACACATCTTTGAAAGAGGTGTGATAGACAACACTTTTTATCTATAAAACTCAAACAAATGTGATTTTGGTACAACTTCTTATTGATAATACTATCCTTGAGTCCACTAGCACAAAAGTGTGCAAACAGTTTGAGAAACTGATGACTCAAAGATATGAAATAAACATGATAGGTGTCCTCACCTACTTCCTTAAATTTCAGATCAAAAAATCTAAAAGAGCATTTCAATCAACAAAGAAAAAGATGTCAATGATCTGTTGAGAATATATGACAAAATTGGTTCATCAGTGAATACTCCAATTATACCCCCTAACATGTTAGGACCTGATCTCAACAGCAAAGCTGTAAATGAGTCTCGGTATGGAGGTATGATTGGACCACTCATGAACCTAACTGCAAGCAGATCTAACATTCAATTCTCAACTGCTCTATGCAAGACATCAAGTAAACATAAGGAATCCCACCTTATTTTTGTTGAGAATTTTCAGGTACCTAAATGGTACTCCCAGTCTTGGTCTTCAGTATCCAAAAAGTTTAGGTCTTGACCTAAAAGGATAATGAGACTTTGACTGTGCTGAATGCAACATGGACAATAAAAACAGTTCAGATGATTATCAGTTGCTTAAAGGCAAGCTTGTTTGCTGAAGTGCATATAAGCAGCAATCTGCAGCTATGTTCTCAACTGATACTGAAGATATAACTGCTGCTGGATGTTATGCCATCATACTATGGATAGTAAACTCACTGACTATGATATCATATATGAAAAGTTAACAATCTAATTTTGCACTAAAAAAACAAAGCTCATTGATTTCAGATCAAGAATCAAACTCACAAATGGGACATTGAATTCTTTTCATTCCCACAAAATATAAACTTGCTGATATCTTCATCAAGCCTCTGAATGAGCTAACTTTCAAAAGATTGATTGTTTAACTAGGTATTCCGAACATTGATTCAAAACCTAAAGCTTTAGTACTAACTGAAGAAAACTTTAAGATTATTACCCCGTTTGATTTGTATGTGCAACATTAATTCCTGCGTTTTTTCTTTTTTCTTTGTGATTTTAATCTTTAATTCCGCTCGTGGCTTTTATGTATATACTGTAATTGTGGTAATTGTATGTGTTTTTTTAACAAATAATACAATACAATATATAGGATTACAAGGATCATTCTAGAAACAGGCGTGAGCCCAATACATATATATAAAGACTAATACGGGCTAACACTCACCCACAGTTAGAGTGGGAGGAAACTGAACGCTCAAACTAGTGCGAAACTCCTCAAACAATGCTGAAGGCAATCCTTTAGTAAAAATATCCGCATACTGGTAACGTGAAGGAACATAAAGAACTCGAACCTGACCAGCGGCAACCAAATCTTGAATAAAATGTATATCAATCGCAATATGCTTCGTACGCTGATGTTGAACCAGATTAGAAGACAAATACACATCACTAACAGTATCAGTATAAACAAGCGTAGTGGAAGACAAAGGTGTGTGTAACTCACGTAACAGATTCCGCAACCAACAAGTTCCAGCAATAGCATTGGCAACACCATGATACTCCACCTCTGCACTAGAACGGGAAAGTGTCGGTTGACGCATAGAGGAACAAGATATTAAGTTGTTTCCAAGAAATACACAGTATCCGAAAGTCGATCTTCGAGTATTAGGGCAACCAGACCAATCCGCATCAAAATAAGCAACCAAATATGTGGTACAAGATGAGAATAGCTGCAATCCGTAATCCAAAGTACCACAAACATACCACAAAATCCTCTTAAGAGCCAAGAAATAAGGCTCCCGAGGATCATGCATATAAAGACAAACCTGATGTACTACATAAGAAATATCAGGCCGAGTAAAGTAAGATACTATAGAGAACCCGCAAGACTTTGATATAATGTCAGATCAGAAACCGGATCACCATCATCGCCCAGTTTGGACTCAGTATCAACAGGAGTTCTACTCGAGTTACAACTAACGATACCAGTCCGCTCAAGGATCTTAGTAGCATACGCTGAGATAAAAACATCTATGAAGAATCACACGTAACAGAAATACAGTTCCAAAATCATCATCTCCCAGGTCTTCTCAAATTCAAGAGCTCACCAACCAAGTCCTCATTCTTCAGCCTTAAAAGCACAAACTAGAACTTGAGAAGAATAAAGTTGGAGCTGAAGTTGCTATCCTTAAAGCTCAACCCTCCTTTCCTAATGTGGGACAGATCAATGAGCTTTTGGTAAATTCTTTACAAACTAAATTCTTAAAGATTTTATCTGCTCATGACTTTAGCATCTCACTACCACCTGAGCTGAAGGATCTTCCCTTCAAGTTCAATGAACTAACTAAAGCAGTAAAAGGGTTAAAGCAACAAGTTCATGAATTAGAGATTGAGCTACCAGGAGATTTGAAAGAAATTCCCTACAAACTAGAAGACTTTACAAAGACTATCACAAGTCTTACATTACAAGTTGCTGAACTGTAGACACTTTAGTGGAACTTCCATCGTATTTGTTTCACGATACCGATTACAAGTTGCATCAAAAAAGTACAAGTTAAACTAAAAACCTTGGAATGCCGCTTGTAGGTCTCTTGCAAATTCACAAAAGCATTGAACATGTTTTGCTTAGGTTTTAGATTCTGCCACATCAAAAGCTGAACACAAACCAAGCAACCATCTCCCAGCTTTTTCAAAGAAGAGCTAAAAAGAATGCTGAAAAGGAAAACCTGAACAACCAACAACCAACAACACCACCTGCTACAGCCATCATTCCTCTTGTCATCACAACCACAACAACACAAATGCAATCTCCTCATCAAAATTTACAAAAGGATCCTCTCAACCTGAGGGGGGGCATATCAAGAAAGACAAGGGAAAAAAGGCCATGTCTTCAAAGGATGCTAAAGAAGTTTTACAAAAAGTGGTCTCTGATATGAAACAACACAAGTGACTGGGTTCCATGGTTGGATTTGGATCCTCAAGTAAAAGGACTTGAAAAAGTTTTGAGACTTTGTCACTTGAAGATGGAGAAATATGTTCATTTAAACTAAAGAACAAATCAGCTGCTAAAGAGTAAAATAGAGGAAGAGGCCAAGCTGAAGCCGCTAAAACATAAGGTGAAATGAGGGAAAGAAGAGCCTAATAATCTCTTGTCCAGAATTAGTTGAGCAAGTACTACAAAGACGAGTTAGAGTATGACTACATTGTGACAAAATGCCTGAATAAAAAGAGAAAATCAAATCACCAACTATGATATCTTGACTAGAAAGGGTCCAATTACTTTGAAAGTATATAGAGAAGATGATACAAGTGAAATCATTCCTGAGTTCATAGCCAGTGACTTATTCTCCATATGTTTCTCTGACCCTCGCAGTTTTTCTACTGGTGCGTTTTCGTCTTTGGACGCTTCATGCTGGGCATCTAGTATTTTGTCCTTGATACCTGATTGGATGAGCATGCTCATAGGTCGTACTCGCCTTGGTTCAATTCTTTCCTTCCTGCTTAACGTATCAGCCACTACATTTGCCTTTCTCGAATGATAGCGAATCTCGCAGTCATAATCACTGAAGAGCTCAATGCATCGCCCCTGACGCATATTCAACTCCTTTTGATCAAAGATATGCTGAATACTTTTATGATCAGTATAAATAACACTTTTTGTCCCGTACAAATAATGTCTCTAATTCTTGAGGGCGAATACTACAACCCCAAGCTCTAAATCATGGGTGGTATAATTCTTTCATGAATTTTTAGCTGTCGAGATGCGTATGCAATCACTTTACCCTTTTGCATCAATACGCACCTGAAACCTTGGTTCGACGCATCACAATATACCACAAAGTCGTCTGGTCCATCAGAGAGTGTCAAAATTAGAGCATTACATAAATTATCCTTCAGAGTCTGAAAGGCTTCTTCTTGTTCTATGCCTCACTCGTACTTCTTTTTCTTCTGTGTTAGGGAGGTGAGGGGTTTTGTAATCTTAGAGAAATTTGTGATTAATTATTGGTATTAACCTGTCAATCCTAAGAATGAGCGTATCTCTGACGGTGATTTAGGAGCTTTCCAATTTTTTACTACTTCGATCTTTCTGGGGTCCATATGAATACCATTACTGTTAACCACATGCCCGAGGAAATGTACCTCTTGTAGCCAAAATTCACACTTTGAAAACTTAGCAAACAACTTCTCCTTCTCGAGCAACTCTAAAATTAACTTAAGATGAATCTCGTAATCTTCCTTTACTTCGAGTAGATCATGATATCTTCGATGAACACGATGACGAATATGTCTAGATACGGCTAGCATACTCGGTTCATCAAGTCCATGAAGACTGCAGGTGCATTAGTCAACCCAAAAGGCATAATCGTGAACTTAAAATGCCCATATCACGTCCTAAAAGCAGTCTTTGGAATGCCGGCTTCGTGTATTCTTAACTGATGGTAACCGGAACGGAGATCTATTTTAGAAAAATAAAGCGAGCCTTGAAGTTGATCGAATAAGTCATCGATTCTAGGGAGAGGGTAACGGTTCTTAATGGTTAACTTGTTTAATTCCCGATAATATATACACATTCGGAACGAACCATCTTTCTTTTTGACAAACAACACAGGTGCTCCATACAGAGAGTAACTCTGTCGAATAGAACGGATATCAAAGGAATTCAAAAGGTTACAAGTTATCAAATAGGGTAGCAAACGAATATCGAATAAAAGGCTAGGAAACATATAAGAGATTTCACATGCAAATAGATGCGGATCAAATATCCTGAGAATCCTTTAAAAGAAAGGATAGAATATCTGTACTGATAGGAAACACAAACGAAAGAATCGACAAGCGTACCGCGACAAAAGGAGCACATATCGAATAACGACACGTATCAAGATTGATAAATGAGAAAGATAGAATTCTTATACCAATAATCGACTTTACCCGAAAGAACCAACTAGATACTGTTTTTATAAAAATCATTTTAAAACAATAAAAATTCGTTTTAAATATTGAAAAAAATCATTTTAAACATACTTCTCATAATAAAATAAAATAATATATATAAAAAACAAGCATATAAAAATGGTATCATATCTTATTCGTAAAGATTATCTTAAACATAGTTTTAACAGTCAATCGATATAACATTGTTTTCATAAAAATCACTGTAAGCATAGTTTGTTTTAATATAAATTAGAAACCATCAAAAAAAGTCAATCTGTAATAAACTATTCTTAATAGTTTTTCCCAAACATCTTCAAGATATATTTCAAAAGGATTTTCACACTTCAGTATCATTATAAAATATGTAGCTCAAACAAAGGACATTGTAATATCAAAAGGGATTGCAAAATACCATAAGGACTCTAACACAGATCTATTGTTTAAAGGCAAAAGAGAGTAAAATAGTTAGGATAACAGTCAAACGAACATGCACAAGAGAAATTCATGCAAATACGTTATGAACCAAATTAAGAACGTAAAGACTCATTCATAATAACGATCAAAAGAACAACATAGAGAAACATCAGTACTAACATATGGAAAACATGTGACAAAACCAAAAGGATGTGTAAAAGAAAGGAGTACATATCCGCACTAATAAGTTACAAACAAATAGTGCTTAAAAGAAAATTAAGATATTTTTACAATTAATCGATGCAAGGAAAGAACCCATGAAACATACCAATAGCCAAAATAAGCAGATCCGAACAACTAATATATATCAAGACGTTGGATGGGAAAGATGGAATATCGGTACTGACATGGTACGAACAAATATGCTAAAATGAGAGTTAGATACCTGAACGAATAATCGAACAAACAAACCCGATAATCATAATAGTGGTAATAATAGATATCTGGGATATTCGTAAATGTTAGATAGAAGGGAAACTTACTGACTACGCAACTATTCATAATACAACATCACAAAAAACAACGCCTTAAGCTAATACCTAACAAGCAACATCGATCAATGTAATCCTGGTCACAAGTCTACGTGTGTGATGCCTTTATAACTATGTTAGCCACCATAATTAAATTTGCGTCCTTTCACATGTATACTTACTTCCAAGACTACACATCTCAATGATAACGCAAAATATATACATATACCACATAGAAAATCTTACACGACCCCAATATAACACAAACACGATGTTCCATCAAAGCAATATTTATTTATATAAAGATAAAATCCAAAACGACAGAAAGAAAATGAAAGTCTCATAGTGCCCTAAAATACGAAATATCCGAAAGAAATCATTGATAATACAATGTGTCAAGGTAAAAGACGATATAAGCTTATGTCGGTGCCTAACTGAGGGTATTGACTTTTGCTTTCGGAAAGATTACACCCACTCACGGGGTCCCAGGCCTGCTACGAGCATCCGACAGGAGATCTGAGTCGGCCTCCTTATGTGACTCTTCTAACTACCCTTCCTCCTTCGGTTCCTTGAGAGGCTCCTCCTCAATTGGATCCTCTTATGGATCTTCTGATAACAAGTAGCCCGTAGGTCGAGATAAAACTTAGAGAAAAGAAGAAAATGAAAAATACATGAACAATACCACACATAGTTCCTGTTATGCAGCTATATAAAGGAACTTAGGTTATAGTCTAGGTCAAACCACCTACTTCTCTACAACTAATGGCTCTGATACCAATCTGTCACACCCCACCTAGGCGAAAACACGATGCGTAACGAAAAAGAATCATCATAACACATTGATATTTAACAATAGAGAATTCACTAAATGAAGTTCAACAAACAAAGTGTCATGATGACTCCCGACACAAGTGAAAACTTGTATCGTGGCTAGTCGATAACATAACCACACAAGACATAAAGTAAAATAAAACGAAAAACCCACAATTTGAGTCAAATGACATCAAACAAACAAAAATAAATAAGTTTCAATGACTAAAGCCAAAATGCTCAAAATATCCCATGACAATCGCCTAAAGTCCTTCTAAGCTAGCCATGATCCTCTAAAATCTTTATGCTTTATTATTAGAATTACCTAAAAATGGATACGCGAAAACGTCAACATAAAGTTGGTGAGCTTGTAGGTTTAAACGTAAAAACAAAAATGTTGTGTATATTGTACAAGTAGCACAATAGTGAGTATCGTACGCATATGCAAGCATTTAATGAAATCACATAATCAAGAGTCGCATAGCCAGAAAAAAAGTATTGGGAGCCTCTACCCGAAGATACACTGGGAGCCACTACCCAAAGAGATACTGAGAGTCTGTACCTAAAGAAATACTGGGAGTCTCTACCCAAAGATACACTGTCAACTCATAACCTAAATACACCAAAACTGCACACGCATATAGCAATTTAATTGCACACATTTTGTCAAAAATATAAAATCAGTTCAACACAGCACTAAAATATTCAAAACCACATTTGTGTACCGTTTTTCCCCAATAAACATAAGAAAATGGGCCACGAAAACTCACCTTGAGAGCAAATGAGACAAGGTACACAAATGTCCGAGAAATTAATCTACGAATGTAAAAAGGTGTAAGTTACACTTTATGAAATTAGAGATTTAACAACTTTTTATTATTAAACTAGATTACATATTATAACAGTTATACATGAGTTATAAAGTGACCAATTATGATAATGTCCTTTAATATATATATATATATATATATATATATATATATATATATATATATATTATATATATAGAGAGAGATGGGATCATGAGAAAACCTCATCTCGGTGAAAAACCTAGAAAACCTATCACAACCGTTGGATCAAACCCTTATCCCCTCCTTTTTTCCTCTTAACTCCATGGGCCTATTTGTAACTTTTGTTATTTTTTAGGGGGTTGATAAGTGCTTAATTACACATATCTTTTACCTCTAAAAACGAGCTTAAATGACCAAACAGACAAAAAACAGCCGAAATATATGTTTGTTGCATGTTGTATTGTGGCAGGAAGTGGAAAACAACAAAAAGACAGAAGAACCAAGCCAAAATGACAAAACTGAGCATAGGAATGTAAAAGAATGTGCAAAATCAAGGCCAAAGTCCCAAAATGACAAAGTCAAGTCAATACTGAAGAATCAGCAGTCAAACCGGAGCCGGAACTGAAGAATACTATTGAATGCAATCTTAACCCATCTGATGGGCCGGGAAAGCCCAATAGTATATCTATAAAGACTGTGAAGACCAAATGGGCCCTCAATCAATTACAACAGCCCATTTGTGTGCAATTGACAAAGACTGTGAAGACTTTGAAGGCCCAATCCTAGCCCAGTTACAGCCAATCTCAGCCATTGTACACACAAAACCGCCCCTTCATAACTTATTGGTGCTTGAAAAAAGCCCAAATAACCAAACCCCAAAACCCAGTGGGCCCAATGCAAGCCCAAAAGCAAAACAAAAGCCCATCAATCCTTTCTATAAAACATAAGGACCAAAAATGTCAATTTTAAACTTGTTTTATTAAAGAAAAATGAAAAAAATAAAGTAAAGGGTTAAAACTGCCAAATGACATTTCTTTTGTTAGTTATAAACAGCAGGACCAAATTTGCAATTTCCTTAAACCCCTTTTATTCTTTTAAGTTTATAGAACGGAGGACCAAATCGTGTGACACTTTCTAAAACCTAGTTTATAACTAAATTCGGCCAAAATAAAATGAAAAGAGGAAGAAACATGGGGGACTATTGTTGCATCATTTTCAATCTTTACTTTTAAAACCTGTAACCAACCCCGTACCCTCCCCACTTTACCGCCAAAATCAAACCGCCCCTCCCCCATGGTTTATGGCCAAAACCACTACCCTAGTACATCTCTACAGCTATCCCTCACCTTTCCCCACTTACCCTGTCCCTTATAACTTGCCACCCTGGTAATCTTTGCAAACCCGAGACCCCATCTATGGCTGAGGTTGTATGATAAAGTAGCACAAGGCAATCCAAGGGCTGGGAATTGTGTGAAGACTTTCTACACACCCAACTAGCACATGTGAAGCCCCAAAGACCTTTAGGACTTCTATAAAAAGAAAGAAAACCAGCCGAAGTTTTTTGCACCATGTTACACTTTTTTTTACCCTGTTTTAGTTTAAATGTATTTTATTTAAGTCTTTTTAGCAATTAATGTATTCAGTTCCTTTTTAAGAGTTTATGTTGTAAGTTTTTGATTTTTAATAAAAAAGTTAAGAGTTCTCTTGATATTGCCATTGTCCGAAATTTGGAAAGTCTAATATAAGTTCATCAATTCTGTTTAACTTGTTTAAAGTGTGTTAAAGTGTTAAATCACTACCTATAATCACCTTTCTTAGCTTCCCTTAATAAAAATCAGTTAAAAAAGGGTTTTTATATATTTAAGGGGGTGTTTGGTTTAGTATGAAAATGGGTCATTTTGGGTTTGGTATGGGTCAAGCTCACTCAGCCAACTTTGGCTGAGTGTGTAGGTTTAATTAAGCCATTAAAATTACCATTTTTAGTTTAGAAATAAGTTTTTATGTCCCTTTTGATATTCTGTCAACTTTCAATAAGCAAAAATTGAGCGTAAAAGCCGCAAGCTGCTTATGCCAGCTTAAGCAAACCAATTTTGAGCTTGTTGTGTGGTTTCTTATTCACTTTAAACCAAGCCCATGTTCTGATCCTTTGGTTTGACCAAGTAAGAGTCAAAAGTTAGTGTGCATAATTTTTGAAAGTAACCATTTTTAAGCCACATAATCAGCAGCTTCTTCTTAACCTTAGAAACCCAAGTTTTGAAAATAAGCTCATTTGCCTCCACCGTTGTTATTCTGTTTTGTGCTTTGTGTGGCTAAAATAGTTCAATTTGTGCTTAAGCAAAAGCTCAAATAAAGCCCCCAGCCACTGTTGCATTTACCTGGTGCTGAGCGACCTAACTCAGCCCGCTTCTATCTAGCTTATTTTGTATTAAGCCCCTAGTTTCTTTTAGCTTTTATTGTAGCTTATAGGTAGCCCTTTAATTCCCCATAGTCTTGTAGCTTAACTCCTCCTTTAGCTTAGCTTATTTTAGCCTTAAAGTTACCTTTTTTCTGTTTTCTTTTTTAAACTGTCACATAGCTTAAGTCACTTTCCAGCTTATTTTAGGGCTTATTAGGAAGCCTTAGCTTATAATTAGGACTCCCCTAGCCTATTTAACTATCTTCCTTAGTTTTAGCTTATTTAGTTGGCTTAATCCTAAAAAGAAAGCAAAATAAAGCACATTAAGCTTATTAAGTTTCTGTCAGTCCAAAAAGCTACTTTCTAGCTTATTTAGTTCATTTCAGGCTTATACTCCTTTATGAAAAATGTTCTCCTAAGTCCCCTTTACACACTTATGCTTCTTTTTGCTTTTGATAATTAACACTTTGGACCCACCCTTGTAATCGTGGTCCACTGTCAGGTGACCATTTGTGTAATATTTGTCTTTTTCTAGTTAACATTGTTAGTCCTGTGGTTATTTAGCCCTGTTACCGCCCGATTTTCCCTTGAGTCCTTTTTCAACTGTTAGTCCATTAGTTAACCACAGTTAGTTAATTTTATTTAATTAATATAAAATAATTTAAAATTAGATCTATTTAATTACTTTTTATAAAAACAGTAAAATTTGGGCATTTTTACATTTTTAGAATTATTAACATTTCTTTATTTAATTTTATTTTTTCAGAATGATTTTATAACTTTTATTTTTGTTTTATTTTTGTCTTTTTCCAAGTTATCTTAGTTTAATGATTATTTTTAATCTTTATAATTATAAAAAATCAGAAAATTAATAAAAAAAAAAATATTTTTTCTTTTTTATAAAAATTTTCTTTGTCATTAGTGTCTAGGAAAAATATAAAATTTAGTATAGCTCAATTTTTTCTTAAAATTCAGGTCTTAGACCCGTTTTGCCGGGTGCGTATTTAACCGTTTCTTATTCGTTTACATTCAAAGACCTCCGTTTTTTGTGATCTATTTTTATTTATTTTTCAAATTAATTTAATTAGAATTTAATTTTGATATTTTAATTAATTTTTAGCATTTATTTTCTTAATTTTTAGTATTAGGTTCCCGATACCTAGTCTGTTCCCCGTAATTTTAGTATAAATTTAATTTAAGGATTTCCCTGATAAACTAATATGTTTCCGTAAAGTTTTAATAACCTCATTTCCTATACTACTGTTTCCATAGACTAAATTAAGTTTTATTTAATTTTAGTTGTAATTATATCATGTTTCCATCATATATCTCATCACTAAAGAAAAACCAATTTTCTTCATCAAACCAGGATTATCTTATCAATTGCAAAGCCTTATTTCGTTGGTACATACGACCCTGAATATTCTCTCGGAATCTTTTTATCATTGATTTGATCTTATGTATTTATTTCTAAGTATGGTATTGACTTTTTCCCTTGTCAAGGGTGAAAGAGTTTTGGATATGCCTAGTAGTATTATATATAATATAACTATCAGCGAATCAGGGGTGTTTATGAAACTTTATCCTTTATCATATAAAATGTCTAATTTTTTCACATTTTTTTCTTTTTAACTTTTTGATTTTCTTTTTTCTTTTTACCTTTTTGATTTTCTACCGAATACGCACAATATTCTTCCAATCAACACAATAAACATATTTATTATCAGATTCAATTGATTATCGAGTCCTAATTTCTTAAATCAGAGATAATAGTAAGTTTTATAACTGATTTTGATTTCGATTTTAATTTTGTCCGTTTTTCTATATAGAATCAATTATAAAGCATATATATGTTTTTGTTGTATTTAATCTGTAACAATTAGTGTTCATTATGAGTTATAGTATGTGTTTTTGTTTTCTTTAATTTTCTTCAGTAATCATGTTTGATGTATTAATTTTATGAGTTTTGTGATATTGTGGACTACATTGGTTAGTTATTATGAAATTTTGAGAAAATAAAGCTTAGGGGTCGTGTTTTCAAAAGTTGCACACAAGGTGTTTGATAAAATGTCTAAATGATATTTTATAACTAGGATGCCCTAATTGTTCATCATTTTGATATCAGGACGATGTTAATCAGCCGACAGTGATTGTTCAAAACATAGAAAAGGTTAACCGTAGGAATTCGATGTGTGTGAAAAAGTATTGCGAGTGTTATGAGGCTAATGTAGGATGCATTACTGAAAGTAAATGTGAAGAGTGAGAAAATGTTATTAGATTGATGAAAAATGGATGTATATGCTTACGGGGTACTATTATTAGAGATTATCACCAGACGTCCTACTGTAGACGAGTCACAAAAGAGTTTGGTTATGTGTGTATGTCTTATATGTTGGTTTTTAAAATTAAAAAAAATATATGTGGCCCTATATAAGAGTCTTGTTTTATCACTTGTATGTTAAACTTTGTTGTATTACTTGCAGGCTAATCCTTTAATAGCTTCAAAAAACTTTGAAGAACTACTTAATGCACATCTTTCTAGCGCTTGTGACTTAGAGTAGTTGAATTGGATTGTGTCAGTTCCTTCATAGCATAAATCCAGGTTCATTCAACAGAAACGTCTCAAAATAGGCCAGCTATTTCTTAATTTTCAAGAAAAAAATAGTTGTTTTCATTTAAGATGTGGGAGTATTTTGTCATTCTATTATGCATATGATGCAGGTTTACAGAATGCTATAAGGTGATGAACACATACCTGATATAAGCCAATAATTTTGAAAGAGGCCTGCTTTTAGAAAAAGGGACATCATAGACCTATGGAGCAAACTATGATAATAGTACATGCTCGAAGATGATCTGAATAGCAGTAATAATGTATTGGACTATTTTTTCTCAATCTTCCAACACCTTCCATCAGAATCTAGCTATTTTATCAACACTAAAACTGCAACATTTCTGTGATATGAATTTTTAATTTACACTTCATTGTTTTTTATATAAATAAACTTTAGTTTTATAGTTTGTGATTGTATATATGTGTGGTTCGAATGAATGCTAATTACGATGTAGAATGGTCACTGATTGTATAGGATAACAGGGTTTTTCCATAACGTATAGCTTAAGTGATCAGATACTGATTATATATCTGTTGTCATCTGTATTGTAAGTGAAAGTTTTATCCGTAATGATCGAATTAAAGTTTTTATATAGGCTTAACGGAAGATAGGATTGTGTACATGTGTCTTAAAATACTGGTTTGCTAATCAGGCGGTGATATTGTATATTTGTCAATCGAGTATAAACCAACATTTTGTTGTGTTCGGTCGAATTTAAGCTCAATGTAGAATTTTAGTAATAGATTATAGGAATACATGATTGCCTATGTATGCCATAATAAGGTGATGTTAGACATAGATGTTGACGAGTTTGTAAGTTGTTGTTGGTTTGATACAATTTTCATATAAAGTGAGATGATAAATATGAGCTCAGTTTCGTATTAGATGGAGTGTTTGAATGATGTTTTATGTGGCAAAAAAGTAAGCAAATTGAGGAAGAAGCTGATTCGCAGAGGGACGCTTTAGATACGTATTTTCAACGGCGGCAAAAAAGGTTGCAAGAAGCTCAAGAGAGGGTTGAATTGCTTAATCGAGCTGTATGTATATCAGCCTATCTATTTTTTTATAAGTTTATTATGTTCATTGGGTTTCTTATTACAAGTTGTTTTGACTGTGGTTTAGAATGGGGAATCTTTACATGTTGATTGTTCCAATTAAATGGATCTTTTGTTCTGTTTAGATAAATCTAAACAACTAGATTAGAAACCTTGTGGTGTATATATAAAGATTATGCGGAATTAACCTTTATATATTCAGAAGAAACAATCAAACAATGAACACAGAACTTTTACTTATATTGAACAAATCACAAAACAACTATATGTTTTGCCTAACAACTAATCTATGAATATTGATCTGCTTCTATTATCTATTAATTTATATATTCTAACTATGCCGTAAGGGTTCCTTTTATACACCAAGGAAAAACCCTAATAGGCTTACAAAACGCGTTAACAGATCATGCATATCTAATAAGCAGTACTAACTATATAACTAACAGTACTAACTATATGCTGACAGTACTAACATTGTACTAGCAGTACTAACTATAACTAACAGTACTAAGTTCTTCAACTAACGGTACTAAGTTCTTCAGCAGCATATCTTGTAGAAGCTCTTTAATTCCCAACACCAATCATGATGCTGAGTGGTCTCATCAACATGTTGATCTTTAGAAAATCCTGTATCGAACTCCTGATGTGCGGGTTCTTCTAATTCTTTGGCAGTGAGCATTGGCTCCTCTGCATGAGCAGACTTGTTAGCAGACTTGTGATGAGATTTTGACCTTTCAGTAGACTTTCCAATTGTCTTGGACTTCTTTTCCTTTAGTGCACTCGTTGTCTCTGGTTCTTTTCCAGCTCTTCTTCTCTTGGACCCCCAGTTTGATCCAGCAGAGGGTTCTTCGTCTTTATCCTCGTCATCTCAACGTCTTTTAAACAAGTCAGTATCTCCATATGTGTCAAGTATGTGTTTTTCACTTTCGTAGGCGTCAGCCAATGCTATGTAGATATTCTTCTGTTCATCAGATGTGTAGATTGACTTATTACTTTTCATTTTATCTATAAGAATCTTCTTCAGCTCAAGTTCAGAAAGGTTGGCGGCTACAGCATGGGATGTCTTAGATTCATTGAATGAATGAGTCAGAACCTCTACTTTGAGTTTTTCATTTACAGTCTTCTCAATTTTCAGCAAAATCTTAGAGACTTGTGCCTTAACTTGTTCTTTGACTTGCTCCTTGATTATTTTCTTTATGTTGTCATCAAGTTTATTGATGAAGTCTTCATTATCGGCTTGAGCTTCATCTCTGAGTCTGTCTGACTGTAATTGAACAGCTGTTTTGACAGTTTCATTCATCTTGTTAGCAAGGTATGTGTCAACAATGCTAGGAATTGAAGAAACTCCTACAGCAAATTGGTTCGTTTGCTTGAATTCTGAGAAGTCATTTTCCAAAAAATTTAGTCTATGGTCAAACCCAAATAAGGAACCAAAGTTAGGAAGATCTTGTAAGGAGGAACTTGGAATAGTTGTTGGTGTGGGAACTGGTGTTTGTTGCAGATGTGTAATGAGAGGAATGGGTGGTGGAGGAAGTGTTGTTGCAGACGAAAGAGGTGTCTCAGCAATAGTAGTAACCGGAACATCTACCAGAGAAGTTGACTCAGTGTTAAGATTAAATATAGAGTCAATACCTGTATCTGGACTGGGGTTGAGCATGTTAGAAACGAAGCTAGATGACACAGAAGAACTTTGTTGTTGACCTTCAGGATTGACCGGAGTTATGATCACATGAGTGTCTTCTATTACTTGAGTAGTTTGAACGATAGTGCGTGGAGCATCTGTCATTTCAGTATCTCTTCCCTCCAGATTTACGTTCACGTCCCTGTATAATTCATTCGCTTCGTCCTCTTCATTTGTCTCTTCTTCATCCAGTTCTTCTCCCTCAACATTCGCACCATGAGTTACTTCATCACTTTCTTCATCATCAGTGGATTCATAATGAGAAGGTGTTTGAACCCTCAGATCTAAACCTTCTTCTTCATTATCTTCTTCATCTTGTCTTTCTTCTTGATCATGAGTGGAGAACTTGGAATGAACAAATTCATCACCATCGTTGTCTGAATCAGTCTTCTTATTATCATCATCTTGACCTTCATTATCTTGATTATCAGCATCGTCATCAACATCATCATTGTCATCGTCATCATCATTGTCTTCATCATCATCATTTTCATCATCATCATCATTGTCATCATCATCATCTTCCTTGTCACTGGACTTCCAAGAGATTTGCCCATCATCAGATTTATATGTTGGTACATCGGGAACCCCTGGTGTACCACCAGTTCCTTCATCTGCACCTGAGCCACTGGCGTGAGAGCTGTAAGTTTGTATCAGACTTCTTTTTGTAGCCAGCTTTATTTGTTCAGCTTCTGTTAAAGCAACCTCAGATAACACTGTTAGACCTTTAGCATTAGACGTCTTTGCATGTTGTTTCTTCTTAGAAGGTTTAGCCGCCTTTGCTAAAGTCTTGAGTCTTTTGCCTTTAGCAGTTGGAGGAGTCTTTGTCTTGTCAGGTCCAGCTTGCTTTTTCTTGACACTTGCTTTTGTTTTAGGAGGTTCAGCTCCTAAAGCAATGGCATAGTACTCTTTGTAGGATTCGAAATCTTTGATGGCTTCATTTGTCAATTCATCAGGAAAAATGGCACCATATAGCTGTGTGTCCTCATGCCTAGAGACAACTTTTATCGTGGTGAATATTGGGTCATCCCTGGCAAAGTGCGAATTTACCCTGTTTCTTCTTGGAATTGATGAATCCTTAGTCATGAAGAAGTTGATGATGACCTTGGTGAAACGAGGGTAGTACATCTCATTACTCCTCTTGATATTCTTGTTCTCTACTTGATAAACAAAGTCCTTCTACAGAAGGTAGGTAAAGTCTACATTCTTCTTATGGTGCATGCCCCAAAGGATTTGAGCTTGAGATAGTCGAAGACTGTTATATCCGGTACTTTTACCACTCAGACATTAATGATAACCGCAGCAAATGATCTCTAGGGTTGATGCAGCTTGTTTACATTGATATCAGTTATCACCTTTATCTCTCTACTGTGACCAAGATCTCTAAGAAACGTAAGAATTTCTTCTTCAAAGGGTGGTTCCTCGAATTACTGATCAAGGAGTTTAGGGCATATTTGAAGCATTTCTCTGAAGCACTCAAGATTCACAATATGTTTCTTATTGTTCATTTTGAAATGAATCAAATGGTGATGAACTATAGCAGTGGCCCATAACTCTTGCATATAGATTTCAGGAACATCAGCTGTGACCTAGAATGCCTTGTAAAAGGGAGTGAGTTTCAAAACATCATACACCACTTGAAGAGTTGCTTCTTTGGACTTGAGGTTTGAGCTTAGTCGAAGATTACTTTTACCAATCTTGTGTCGGTTGGCAAGAGCGACTAAAGTGTCATCCAATGCAATTTGTTAATCTCTTGTGATGTCCATGGTTCTGCTTAAGAAATAATCAATACAGTTTTATATAACCAAGTTTATATATAACTATATAGACCTTTTATGTGAACACTTTATGTTTTATCATGATGTGAAAATTTTCCTTAAGTATTAGGACCTCTAAGACTTTTAGCACTTGAAAAGATCTATTCCTCTGAATGGCAACTTAGATAGACTTATATGCTTAAGGAATTAAGGCAACTTCTTTGACAATTTAGGAATCGTGGTCTTTCTAACTAGTAGAGAATTTAGATAACCTAAGTCGTATTTTAGTTAACCTTGATTTTACCTTGCTTTTAAGCGTATTTTAACTTAATTAGATAGCATAATTAACCAATTTTAATTAGCCTGCTAAGTTAAGTTTTAATTTGCCTTCAAATTGAAATTTTGATCTTAAGTGTTTTTGGTCTAAATCTATTAGATCGATTCCTTAAAGATTTCACTAGATCAGTTCCTAATAACATTCACTAGATCAGTTCTTAAAACATTCACTAAATCGGGTCCTTAATAAGAACAGCTAGATCGGGTCTTTAAACAAATCTACTAGATCGGGTTCTTAAGAGTAATGACTAGATAGGGTCTTCAAGATCAATGACTAGATCGGGTCTTCAAAATGTTTTGATTAGATCGGTTCCTAAAGGGACTTGACTAGATCGGTGCCTTAAGGAAAAGGACTAGTTCAGGTCTCAAATGTTTTAACTAGATCAGTTCTCAAAGGGACTTGATTAGATCGGTTCTCAAATGGACTTGATTAGATCGGTTCCTAAAGGAACTTGACTAGTTTGGGTTCTCTCAAAAAATTCACAAACACGATTTTATTGCACACGAGTTATTCAATTATATCATTTGTAATTGTTTTAGCAACATTTAGAAGAACTTTTAACCTGGAATCACTACACTAGCAACAACGAAAAAAGCATACACAATCAAACTGAGCAAGAACATAAACAATTCGTCAAGATTATACACGTTTATGCATGTTAAGACATTATAATACATTTAAGTGATCATAAACTACATTCCCAATACTTTACCTACTAACAATAAACATTGAAAATCCAAAAACCTAAATATTCATACAAACAATCGATCATATCTGATTCATATGTTAAGCCTATATAAAACTGCTTTAAACAAGACTTCTACACACCAATGCCATCCAAACCTCTCAATCAACTTTGAAGATTTGAACACTTTTGATTTTGAGAAACCTTAATTTGAAAATTAAGGTTCTTCGAGTTCAAAAATGGTTGTAAATTCCTTTAAGGTTTGAGATGTATAGGAAGTGTAGAACGAGTTTGTAGTTATACATTAGATGTGAAAACAGTGTTGAAATGATGAACTGGTTAGGACGATCGTTCGAGTGAGAGTGGGAGGAAAAATATGTTAAGTGTGTGTTTGTGTGTATAGGGAACGCGGTGGGAATGATGGGGTATATGGTATTTTTTACTTATTTAACCCCTGTAGTTTTAAACTTTTTTCATTTTGCTCACTTTAAGTTTTATAAGGCATATACAAGTTAAACAAATAGCACAAAGAGTCCCTAATGTTTATACTATCATACATATAGACTTAATTTTTGCAAAATACTCCCTAAAGGCATAAACACATAACAAGTAAGGCACGCATAAGCTAAACTTAATTAAGTTTCCTTAAAAATGTTATTCCGTTATTGTTTAAAAACTTTTTTTCCTTTTAAGCACATTATTATTATGAAGAAGATTTTTGATATTTTCTCCCCCTCAAACAATGACCCGTTTTCTATTTAAAGAGTTGTAGTCGTTGTTTGAGAAGTCGAATGTCTTTGAAAAAGCATTTTCTGGTGACTTAATGTTTTATTTCATGAAAATCAAACACCACGAAATAAGATTTCTCTTATTTTAACACATAAACGCACTGACGCGTACACTTATGGTAATATAGGAAGCACGGGTTGTGACGCAAAGTAATCACAAGCCTTTGCATGGTCATAAAGTAGACCATGCCCGAGAATAAATTCCCGTTGAGAGGCCAAGTTTTTTTTTGAAACACTTGCCTTTAAGAAGATAACCGGGTTGCTATCTGAAATAATAGCAAGCCATTTTTGGCATGTTTTGAAAACATTTGGAAGTTCTGCTCGAACTTCATTCACAGCCTCGTATATTTATTGAATGACATTTCTAAGACCGTAAATGCTATCGATTTTCAGAAGACATGCCATTAGTAGCTTTTTTTATATTTTGCACATTTTTTAATAAATCTTTTTTTGGTTTTAAAGATTTTATATTTTTGTATTTTGATTTTATAAAAGTTTTATAAAAAATGAAAAATCTTTTTGGATTTTTATAATTTTTAATATATATACATATGATACACAGGATATCAGAATAGGTACCACCACTATTCTTCAGCGTCATCTGCCAACTGTTTTAGTGTTTCAGGCGTAAAACTTCGCATTCCCAGCTTGTTGATAAGAAATTCAATTCTTTCTCTGCATAGGGCTTTTGTGAAGATGTTCGCTAGTTGATTCTCCGTGTTGACAAAGTAAAGCTTAACCACTCCATTCTCCATTTGCTCTTTGATGAAGTGGAATTTGATGTCAATATGCTTTGATCGAGAATGTTAAACATTATTGCAGCATAAGGCAATAGCGCTTTTGTTATCACAGTACATTGGAATTTTATTGAATCCAAGGCCATAGTCAGTAAGTTGTGATCTCATCTAAAGGATTTGAGCACAACAGCCAGACATGGCAATATATTCAGCTTCCGTACTTGATATAGCAGCACTTTTCTGCCTTTTTGATGACCAGCTAACAAGTCTGTCTCCTAATAATTGCATACATCCAAAAGTACTTCATCTAGTATCTTGGCAACCCGCGTGATCAACGTCTGCATAAGCTATTAGAGCAATAGAAGAATCCTTTGGATACCAGAGTCCCCGATTTATGGTTCCTCGTAGGTATTTAAAGATCCTTTTACAGCATGGATGTGCTTTTCGGTAGGCTTTGCCTGATACCAGGCACACATGCATACAACAAATGTTAGGTCTAGTCTACTGGCTGTAAGATACATAAGGGTGCCAATCATTCCACGATAGTGTGTAGGATATATGGCTTTCCATTGTGTATCTTCATCCAGTTTGGATTTCTCCACCATGGGAGTATCCACGGGGTCACTAGATTCCATACCATATTTCTTCAAAGATTCTAGAGCATATTTAGGCTGGTTTAGAAAGATGCCTCTAGGACTTTATGAAATCTGTAGTCCTAGCAAAAATGATATTTTGCCCATCATCGACATCTTAAACTTTGAACACATTATTTTTGAAAATTGGTCACATAATTCAGGTGTAGTAGACGCAAAGATTATATCATCAACATAGATTTATACCAGGAGAATATCTTTTCCTTGTCTTCTGATGAACAATGTAGGATCCACGGTTCCTTTAGAGAATTCCTGAGAGAGTAGAAACTTCGACAATAGATCGTACCACGTGCGAGGAGCTTGTTTCAACCCATAGAGAGCCTTCTTAAGCTTGTACAAAAGATTCAGATTGTCTTGATCCACAAACCCGTCCGGTTGACTGACATATACTTCTTCGCGCAGAATGCTGTTCAAGAATGCCATTTTAACATCCATTTGGTTAACGATCATAATATGCGAGGAAAATTCAAATAGCATCAAGTCTAGCCACTGGAGCAAAGGATTCCTCAAAATTAATTCCCTCTTCTTGACGGTAACCACGAGCAACCAAACGAGCCTTGTTCTTTAGAATTCCTCCCATTTCATCAAGTTTTACCTTATAAATCCATTTTAAAGTAATGACCATCACTTTATCTGGACGTGGAACGAGTTCCCAGACTTTAAGACGTTCAAATTCATGTAGCTCCTCTTGCATTGCTTCAATCCAACATGCTTGAGTTAATGCGTCTTTATAGTTCTTTGGTTCAACTGATGTGAGAAAGGCATCGTAGTAACAAAATAAAGCTTGTTCATAGAGTTGGAGTCTTGTGGAAACAGGTCTTTCGAGTTCACCGATGATGTTTTCTAAAGGATGATCCTTGGTCCATTTGGTAACGTGTTCTGAGTTAGGAGTAGCAGTATGCACAACAGTAGGAATAACATCTGAAGAAGAAGATGCTTCAGAATCATTTTCTGGAATTGGAATACCAAAGAACGGATCGTTATTCATGTGTGCAACATCTAAGTCATGATTGTCTTCTTCAACATCGTTAGGAATGACAGGAGATTGAGTTTCGGGTGTTGTTTGTGAGTTACTAGGTGATGGTGCATCTTGATCAACAGTTGTTGAGGAAGGTGAACCGGTTGATGCAGCGGGTTCTAGAGCTACTACTTCAGCAATTGGAGTAATGACTTCAAGGGCTTGACAATCAACACTTGATGGAGGGTTGAGTAATTCATCAAACAGTGGTTGAAACAAAAGATCCCAATCAGTTCTTGAAGGTGGTACAAACGGTGTTGAAGGAGGAGGGTTTGGCACGAGTCTTGAACTGATTGTTGCAGGAGTCATTTCATGAAGTGCGGGTCCTGAACTGCTGTGTTCAGAAGCCATCGCAGTCAGCTCATCAAAATCTACATGAATTGTCTCAATGATTCGTCTGGTACGTCAGTTGTAAATTCGAAATGCTTTCTTTGTGGGTGCATAGCCAATGAAAATACCAATATCAGCTTTTGGTTGTAACGTACCCAAGTTTTCACTATTATTTGTCGGACAGCAGAGTGCACCAAATACATGAAAAATGATAAGTCAGGAGGTTTGTCATGTAAAAGCTCATATGGTGTTTTGCCGTGACGAAGACGTATGCTGGAACGATTTTGGTGTAACATGCGGTAGCAACTGCTTCTGCCTATAAGAATAACAAAGCTTTTGCATAAATCAACATTGTGTGGGCAGCTTTAATTAGCGTACGATTACGTCTTTTAACGACACCATTTTGCTGTGGAGAGTGAGCAACAGATGTTTCATAAGAGATGTTAACCTTCTCATAATATTCACGCAAAGTTTGATTAACAAATTCAGTTCCATTATCTGTTTTGATTCGGCGGACAGGCACTTTAAGCCGCACTTGGATCATCTTGAGAAACTTGATTATGAAATCTTTAGCTTCATCTTTTGACCTTAAGCATTTAACCAATGTAAATCAAGAGTAATCATCAAAAATGACGAGGATGTACTTATTTTCATTAACACTTGCGACACGTATTGGTCCACAAAGATCCATGTGTAAAAGATAGAGTTCTTCTTGGTTGGTGTCTTCAAATTTAGGTTTGTGGGGTTTCTTTTTGCTTTTGCCCATTGCACAAGCAGAACACATATGGTCCTTTTCAAATTTTAGCTTAGGGAGACCCCGAACAAGACCGTGTCTAGCTAGATGGTTGATTGCACCAAAGTTCAGATGAGACAAACGTTGGTGCCATAGCCAGGACTTATTGAGGCCTTTGACAAGAGACATATAGGAGAGGACGCCATCATATCTCCAAGAGACAGAGTATACAGATTATTGCCTCAAGATCCAGTCAATAGATTAACACCTTCTAGATTACGAATGAAGCAAGTGTGTTGACGAAAAGCAACTTCAAGGTTCGAATCACAAAATTTCCCAATGGAGAATAAGTTGTGTCCAAGTCCTTCCACGTAGTAAACCCTTAAGATCGTAACATTCCTAATCTGATAATCACTAAATCCCAATATCTTTGCCACGTGATCATTTCTGAATTTTACAGTACCTAAAAATTTATTAACGAAATTGGTGAGCTGGGAGCGATCTCCGGTCATATGCTTGGAGCAGCCGGAGTACAAATGCCAGAGAACAATTTGGATGACCTGTATTTATCAAGAGAGAAAGATGGAACATCGGAAACTATGGATCCCCAAGATTTACTGGGTTCCTTATTGTTAGCAGGTACAGATCTAACAATCTTAGGTCTGCTAATAGGAACATTAGTTTTAGATTTCCCAGGTTTCCTTGAGTAAACCAATGTTACTACAGGCTTAGGTGTATCAATTTCTAGATCAGTTGGTTTCCTAAGGGGCACTTCAGCAGTTGTGGTAATCCTAGTTAAAAGGCACACATTTCCTACTATAATGAAGGTCTGACCAGTAGGTCTCTAAGTGTATCCAATTTTTGTGAACACCTTGCTTGTTGGTTTCCAAATGTTTCTCTTTGAATTTTTCTTAACAAATTTAGATTTAACACGAGCATTTACGTCATTAATAAAATTAAGAACACACAAATCATGATTATCAGAAAGCATGCAACCATTACACTTAACACATAAAATTTTAGAATTCGTATTAAGCTTGGAATTCTGCACATTTGTAGTTCCTTTAGGTTCAACAACACACTTCTTATTTTTCAAACTAGATTTAACTGTCCTAGGGTGGGTTTCTACTTTATTCTTTTGAGTACTACTTGGTGTTCGCTGAATCTTATCTTTCTTTGTATTGCCTGAAGGCTGTGATCCGCTGGCGCTAGTAGACGGTTTTACTCTTGTAGAAGACAACATAGGTTTGTTAGAAACTAGGTTTGATAAAGAAGCTATTTTTATGTTTGTGTTTCCTGACGATGTGATAGGCTCGGCGAATCTAACTCTTTTGTTCTTGTTCTTTGGGTTCACAGCCACTAATTTATCACTTGAATTGTTGACGCTAGGGCAGGTTTGTCTGATTATTATAAGCAACTCCTGAATTCGTTTGGTATACTTACAAGCAGAGTCTAAGTAATTATTTAAAGGATTTTTTGATTTTCCTTGTTCCACTATTTCCTTAAGAATCGCAGCTTGTTCCTGAGTGTGCCTAAGGTAGTCAGAGTGAGCTGTCTTATTGTTCAACAATCTAGGGGTTATTGGTTCCACATCAACTTTAAGAATTTCTGGAGCAATAGTGTGTTTGGTGATAACATTATCAGTTAAATCCTTTCCTTTAACTTTTCTTAATTCATTCTTGAGAGCCGTAATGACCAAATCTTTTTCCTAAAGACTTACATTTAAATCAGAGATTTCCACAGACTTTTGATTGACTTGATTAATTAACGCATCAAATTGTTCTTTTGATCGAACACGTGTTGGTTTAATCGAGTCATAAAGTTGCTTATAGGTCTGTTTCAAATTTTCATTCTTAGCAATAAGCTTTGACACCCTATGATCCAATTTAATATTTATAGTTTTAATCTCTTTTATGTCCTTCTTGACCTTATCGTCATTCACATTTCCACTTAGAGATTTAATTCTCTCTTTCAACTTCTTTATGACTGTGTTTTTCTCTTGGGATTGAGCTTTCAATTCATTTAATTCAAAATATTGATCAAAATTTGGAGCACTTTGATTTGAAAGAGAATTGTCTCTTTGAAAAATTTCCAGATTAAGTTGAGTATCACCTTCTAAAGAGATGTAATGTTTTTCAAGAGTGGTATAACTTCTAAACAGTTTATTGTAAGTCTCTTTTTCAATGAAATCCTTTTTGTTGAGAAGCTCAATCTCAAGTTTGAGACACTTTTCACATTCATGCACATTTACATAAGCATTATCCACAGAAAAATTCATAATTATGTTCACTATATCTTTGTTAATGGCTTGTTCCATGAGTCGTTCGTTCTCATTTAAAACTTGATTCATTTTAACTTCAAACGTTTTGGACTCTAAATGATGTTGTTTCACAGCTTGTTCCATTTGATGAAAGACATTTTGGACTTCAGAAAGTTTATCAATTAAATATTGATTGAATGTATTGAATAAGTCCTTCAGTGCTTTTACAAATGGAATTATTTCATCTATAAAACAAGCTTTTGTATGTTCAAACCCCTACGAGCCCTCAGTGATGGCTGTGGTCGTGGTTCTTTCTTTGACAACCACTTCAAAACCAGCAAGATGGTGTTTAAGTTTCTTCAAACTCATATTTACCATGCTGGCTTTAGGAAGTTCTTTCAGAACCTCAACTTTGGTGGGTCTACAAGAAAGACTAAGATCTGAAGAATTCATAAAAATCTGAGACTAAAAGGCTTATTCAGTAGATAATTCAGTTTGAGGAACAATTTGTTTTTCAAAATCTTGTCTAGTTGATTAAATTGTCAAATAAAAATAATTAGAGTTTTAATAAATATTAAAACTGGATAAATACTCATTGGTGGTTTTAAAATGGTTAAATAAATATAGCGCTGTGTATTATGAAGTAGCACCCCAAGTGGTATTCCGCTGCGTTGTTGTATTTTTTGGGGTGTTCAAATGTCCGCATTTCATAGATATAACATATATATATCATTATATTGATTAAAGGAAAACGATGAGTTTTATGGAAATGGAAAATGTTTTGTAAACGGGAAAGTCTTGGCGAAGCTTATATAAATTCTTATAATTAGTAATGTGTTACTAAAGTTCCTATTATTTTAGAAACTGATAAAAAGGGACTAAACTACATTCTTGAAAATATATTAATTTGTAACATACGATAACCTGACAACGGGCGAAAACTATATTTTTACAATGAGTCGATTATTTTAGGCGCGAGTCGTCGAGGAAACTAAATATAAATTATAAAATATTATTTTATATTTTATAATTATCAGCTAGAAGGTAACCTAATAATTGTTGTAAAAGGCTTTACAAACATCGGTTAACTTAATTGAAAATCTTAAAACGTACGATTACGTTACATAAGTACTTTTTGTTTAATTAAGTGGTGATTTCAGAAAACGAGTCAAACTAATTGGGTTAATTATTTTATTCACACTTATTATATAATACCTGCAAGGTATATTATACCTTTCAATAATCTTTGGATTGATTATATTTGTTATAAAATTCGCGGTAGGAATTATACAAGGGTTATTTTCATAAGTAATATATAAAGAATATATATTACACACTTTGCGTATATTTTCAACTTATTTATTTAACCAACCACCAAACTATTACGACTTGAAAAGCTAAATCTTTTATCAACGTGTCACGTTGATGTAATCATTCATCGGGAAACCCAGATTCATTATCCTAGGTTAGTGGGACTTAGCCGTTAAGATTAGTTGCAACTTCTTGATCGAGCCGCTTCGTCTTCCGTTCGTATTGTGCATATTAGATGCCCATCTGCCAATCGTTCTTCATCATCAATGTGAGTTCATAACCTCGCTTTTCAATCTTTTGAATGTTTATAAACCCGCGAGGGGGAATACATGCTTGTCTACAAACTCTTTACTTACTGTGTTATCTTATAACAATGTGATTGTTTTTAAAGGATATTATGAGTTCCATAGCCTCACTTTTACTCGTTTTGGATAACGGTTATATATATTTTTGGGATGAAAATATGCATCGTTTTATAAATGGACACAACATGCTTTGTTTTACAAATTGGACGCAAGTATTGATTACATGTTTGCCTAAGTAGCGATAACCCAAGTTGAGCCCCTTTATCATGAACTGTCAATTGCATAGATGTAGTTGGGAATTACATTATGTGAGCGCGAATGTTATTTAATAGATCTATTCGGGAAACGACCTCCCCGTTCGGGTGACTAGCTATCACCGAGAACGAACGTTATAGCATGTCGAATTTTGGGATGTTTTCGGGTTAAAACATCATTACGGGCTGAGTAGCAATATTATGCGAACAAGACTGTCGAGCTTCAGTGTCATGAGCTTAGTGTAAATGTAATCTAGTTTTGTGAGATCTGCATGTGTTGCATTATCACTAAAAAGTCTTGCGGTCCTGCACATTATGATTTATCAAACCTATGAATTCACCAACAATTTTGTTGACGTTTTTAAGCAATGTTTTCAGGAGATCAATAGGCATGGGATGCCAGGGATGCATTGGGTTACATTTTGGATTGCACGCTTAAAGATTTAGGTGCATCATATTTTGGGGACGAACATCTTCACAGCAACTTGTGCTGCGCCAGCGGGGACAATAATTCAATCACCGCCCGATGGCTCCCACTGACAGAGAGACACCCATGCGGCGCGCGAACCCTTTTATCATGTTGGAACGCTTCAATCTGCCCAGTAGTTCTTCATGGGATCTCTAAACTTAACTTCCTGGCTTCCGGTGGTCCATACTGTTCCATCATTAACGCAACACTGATGTGTCTCTTGCTTACAGGAGAACACCTACGTACTGGGTTACACTTTTTACACTACGACGCATTGAATACTAAGCGACATACATACAAGTCTACGTCTCAGTTCGCTGAAAGCTTAACGTATCATGTGACGTCTCGATATCGCGTTGTTCTATTTACACACCTTGCGCGATTCTCGTAGTCTGGAGCCAATAGCACTTTATTGGACTAGATTTGTTATCTGACCCAAGCTTTACTGCAGCACATACATTTTGTGATTCACACACATTATGGGATGTTACATACAGAGAATGGCATCTGTGCAATCTGAATCGATACCATGTTCTATCATTGTTGTATTTTCTCTAATCAAAACATATTCTACAAATACTTAGTGGTAACGGACTATAGATAAAGTTGACATATGTAGAGATTCAATGGTCTCAACAATCTATTATGATATGCTCTATCCGCTTAAGAGATGCGTGCAGCAGCGTGCACATACGATTTTACTCTTTCACTATTTGACACTGTACTGATACAGTGTGACTGATTACACTCGCTATTGTATGCACAACATTACTGTCTTTCTACTTATTATCTTCTGTTCCTTTTCATATAATCATATGCTTTTATGGCTTTAGTACCTTTCTGCGTGTAGTGAGCAGGTTTTCTCTGGGACTATACTTATCGTACGTCAGGTACGGGAGTTTCTGTCGGTTTGTTGCTAGTCCAGACGATGTATACACTATCTCAAAAAATATTAATTTAAAATACGAATTGTGGTGATGATTTAGCGTACGTTCTCATATCTCCCGCCAATATCATCCTCTCCTCGCCAAAACTTCCCTTCCATATACTCCCGCCTTTAACTACCCTCCAAAAACCTAGTTTTGATTTCCAAAAAGCAGATGATTATCCTCACAATTAACTACAGATCACATCACTAATTTCTTTACCATCCACAACCACAAAAAGAATATCACACTGCGTTAGTATTGGAGTTGAAATTTGATGGTACCATTATGATATCCTTTTTGTTGTGCGCTATTAGGGGAGCCAACGATTAATGTTCGTACTGAGAATTTTCGATAATAATACCTAAATTACCATGGTCAAATCGATTATAAGTCATGTCCAATCCCACGATCAAAGGTAACAATCACTGCTTTTTTATGTAATAAATTAAATATATGATGGAGTTGTTGGTTTATGTTTAAAAACTTATTTATCTTTACTCATTTATAATCACCACAATTCCGAAGAACACTTTTCAATGTAAATTTTTTTTATAGGAAAAGGAAAGGATTACGAGTCCATCTAACTGGTGTGGTTTCTCCAAGAGCTTCAATGACTCCAATTATTTTCCAGGATCTTCATTGACTCCCAATTTTATTCTCACAATATCTTCATCGACTCTCCCAATTTATCTCCAGGAGCTATCATCTAACTTCCAAATTTATTCAAGAAATTCAGAGAGCTCAAACTGCAAGCTATTTGCTTGATATGATAACGTACTTTGAGGGAATCGGTGGATATTGTATATGCAATCCCGGAACAAATCACAAAATTAATTCCTCCGCACTATTTCACGAGTTTACAAGAAACATGGCGGATAAACTTGTATTGGAGTAGTTTTGCCATTTTAGGAGTGGTATTCCGTATGCTTTAAGTCCGTCGTTTGTAACTCTTGTGATGAAATTATCTTCCCCTAATAAGTTTTAAGTTTTGCATTGTAAAAAATCGCATGTGTTACTACAAAGAGGTATTTATAATATTTAACTAAATGATAAAAAGTAAAAAATCATAATTATTACATTAATTATATGAAGTCTTTAAGACTAAGCGTTATGGTGACCGCACAGGCGATCGCCACCTCAGCGTCAACTCATTTTTCTCTCTCTTAGACCGCACAAAGACCAAATGCTCATAACAAAGAGACCGCACGCACAACCAAAAACAACCCCACAAAAAATAAAAACACACACATACAAACACTTTAATTTACTCGGTCTGTCAGGCAACCGAATAAATGAAAAATAGGGGAGACCGGCCGAATGTTTCGGTCTTCATCATGGCATGGGACGCGTCTCCCATGGGACACATAAGACGACCGACAAAACCATTCGGATCCATAACGTTTAGCCTAATAAAAAGTGAAAAAAACACAATGATTATACTAATCATGGTAAATTTAGTATTTTCTCTTGGTAGATTTAGACTAACCCGGTCTATAACCTATACACTAAAGCCGGTTTATTTAAAGTTGTCAATATACATACATGCATGCATATATACGTACATACATACATAGGCTTTGGTTCTATTGAGAAGGTTATCGCTATACATAAAAAGACAACGGTATAATTGTATTTTGACAATATCATGGAAACATATCTTGAACTAATTACGCAAAAGATGTTACTCACACAACACTTATTTTAACCCTTTGCGACATACATCTTGTAGAAAGCAAAAATAACATCATGCAAATACATATGAAGAAGTTTACAAAAAAAAAATGCAAAAACCACATCATGCTGTTTCGTTCTATCTAGTCTTTGTACTATTGTGGGCATTGATCACTATACGCCAAGCTAGGGTTGTATCTCTAGTATGTGCGTGTAGAAGCTAAAAGCAAAGAGGAAAAGTTTTACCCTTTGAAGTGCCAGACTTGTGTTAAGTATAACGACATGAGAAGTTAAGACAACACATTAAAACATCTAGAGCCAAAGTTACATCGTTTGAAATGTAAAGATACAAATGTCTGTGGTATGAGAGCTGACAAGAATCCTTTAGAGTTTAGACAGATTTACAACACTAAAGGATGACCATTATATTGTTCGCAAGTAATATCACCATATGCCATTTATGGTTACGAGGGTATGACATAATTGGTAGCGCTAGTTGACCATCGAGTGACTTTCATCACCAAAGCTTCATGGCGTGAGGTGAAGAGAGCTTCAAGTGACGTGGTTGGGTGGCCGCTCAACCTAGCGTGAAGTGATAAGGGCCTTGACATGTGACTCATCAAAATGATTATGTTTTTGCAACTAAAAATACATGAGGTTAATGAAAAGAATATATGCAATCTTGGAACTTTGCATCGGTATTTATAGGAAATACAACTATAACACATATCGTCCACCTCTGCTTGTGAACAAGCTTGTTAGCGGCCATAGGATGTCACACCACGCCAAGGCGAACCGAGGTATAACGTGAATGGCATCGTCACAACACATTGATGACACATTAGGAATATCTAAATGCAATTTATTAAATAAATCAAAATGTTTATGATGACACCTGGACACAAGTGGGGACTTATATCGAGGTTTTAATAGTACCTTAACTAATACTAATTTTTATTGAAGCCCGTAATTCCAACCTAATTAAAAAGTTACCATTAATTAGATTAAAAAAAGATTAAAATAAGGGTTTTATAGCGAACAAACCTTTTAACTTAAAAAGCAACTACGATCTTAGAAACCCCTTATTTTGTTATTAGTAATGTCTTTGATGGTTATCTTCCCGTGTTAGTTGCTTAGTGCAGAGTCAACATCAAGTGAGGAAAGGAGAGGAAAATGTATATTAGGGATTTTGGAGGGATTTAGGGTATAAGGATACTGATTGATTAAATAGAGATATTGAACTGAGACTTACTGATGCACATACGATAATTATTTCAACATGAGAGAGAGAGAAGATAGAACGTGCAACCACTAGAAATCAACATAATCATATGTCCATACTCGCGCGCGCGCTCTCTCATCTCTCTGAAAATGAATATAGAGACAGAGATAGATATAATTTTGCGTCATTCAATAATTTATTACATTATGAATCTCATATGCCAGCCATAATTTGAATATCATATAACAGAATAATCAGGATAACGCTATCGTGTGTAAAATGCCTTATTTGTCCGGATGTCAATACGGACTGGTACATGGGTGCATTTAGTAATCTGATGGTAGGTTGTGTGTAAAATGGATAGCTGTTGGGGGTACATTCGAAGGAGACATAGGCCGGTGTTATTAGGATAGTAGTTGCTCATAGGATCCTGCTAAGTGTACCCTCCGTAGGGATTGTAATAAGGGGCCCCTCTGAAAGAGGGGTTACTACCCTGACTCTGAAAGGGGTAACTCGGAGGTTGATTAGCATGAGGCTGAGTGTAAGGGTTAACATAACTAGGCATATGACCATTGGAGGGAGGTTTTAGGCTATTAGGTATGAAAGGTAGAGCATTGTGTGAGAGGTACGTACCGTTAGAAAGAGAATTCCCTCCTAAAGTTATCGAAGGCTGATTACCTCTGTACCCGGAGGTAAGTGTCGACTATAGAGGCTGCCCGTTCTCATTTCTCCCTAGGTGGGCCGCGAGTAGTTGAGGTAGGTTTCCTTCATGGCTCCTATCGTCTTATACCCTTCATTCTGATAGCCTCCTGCCATCGGATTCTCTTTCAACCCGGCTCTCATCCCTGTTTGGAGCCTCTTCGAATTCCACTACCATTTCATTATGTGCCTTTTCGAGCAGTGGAGATCCTGTTCAAGAATGAAAGGAATAGTCTTCCGCACACGTGAGATGTCCTTGGTTCCATTTCCCTTTCTTCGTCATACTCTTTCACTTGTAGTGAATACAAAGCTGGTATCGGACGTGTCTTCGTTTAAAAGATATAGAGCCTTCTACGATCTATTAGAAGGACCGGAGAACCTCGTAGTTAAGCTTCTACGAGGATAGGAATAATCACAAGATTAAGGATAGCCGAGATGGATGCTTTATTAGCGAGTGGTGTATTGTTTGGAGATCTAGTGGTGAATGTGGTAGCGATTATGATGGGTAATTCACTCACGTTTGGACCGGGTAAAGGGGTTAAGGTTGAAAAAGCCAATGGGGGTGAATCTTCTCTCCCGCTTGTCCTGTTGGAAAAGTATGTAATGTGGTTTAACGGTTATAGACTTGGTTTTGCAGGACTAATTGTAGCGGGTCCCGCGGATGGTGCCACTGATTGTGCAATATTGGGCACTACTAGACTTTGATGGTGATCAAAGAGCAGGATGGTGATGGTTGAACTGCCAAGCCGCGTATAACCTATGACAACAAAAATGGAAACACTACGTTAAGTGAAGCGCATGGGTGTGACCCTGTGAATCACCTCCGGCGTGAGAGTAAGTATATGTTTATGATTGTAGTAAGTGTGTATATAATGAAATGTTGGTATTAAGAGCGTAATCAATCTTGAGCACCTTGCTATCTATTTATAGGTGATGAAAATAGGCTGGAACAAGGTGTTGCATGATAGCCGGTGATCGTGGGGCGTCTTGCGATTTAAGGGTATTAAAGGGGTTTCTGCACCACAATCCCTACCTTGGCAAGAAAGCCTTGGTAGGGATAAAACGTGGGTTTTGACATAGTCAAACCTAGCCTCTGCGTCTGTTTCATCAAAGGGCACACCCCGAAGGGTATTGGGCTTCGAGTGCTGGATTCCCTTACTGGTAACCATCGTAAGGATGATTTTACGTCACTAGAAACTATTTGAAGGTTTCTAGGTGTCATTGGGGATAGATCCCGGTCGAGCTCGGAGAAGAGGCCTTCGAGCCGGTTCGGAGGGTACGTTGTCAAACGGATTAAGCATCAAATTCATATTAAAACTATATAAAACAAGGCAATAAACATGGAAATTTGATATAGAAAAGTATTAACTATTTAATGTTATCAAAAAGATATCCCATAGCGAGAAAGGATACGTTTGCGCAAAGTAACCTTTGACTTAGTTTGACCACTAAGTGAGTAAAACCCGTTACGTGATTAAGAACAACGTAAATCCGGATTAAGGTCAAATGAATACTTTCGTTTGATGGTATATTGAAAGTATATTCATACTGGGTTTAGAAAAGAAGTTTCGGCCTTAGCTAAAGACGTTTGATAAAAGAAATGAGTTGGCGTTTTGTTGAAAAATGGGAGGTTTTGTTTTTGCTCCTTTCTAAGTCTAAACCTCATTTGGAGTGTTCCCAAATGCTCAAGTATCATGTACATACCTTTATTGAAGTTTCCACATGTGTCGAGTAAGAGGAAAGCCGACTTTAAAAAATCTGTAAAAAGGATGTTGTGAGTGGCGCGCTAGCCACGTGCTGACGCGTGACCAACGCGCCATAGTCATTGTTTTGGTTTTTAAGATTTTGGCTATCGTTTTCTTCTTTTAAGTGTCTGTGCGAACGTTTATTAATCTCACCGTCTAACATATAGGAGATCTTAGTTAATGTTTGCACCAAAATGATGGTTTCATGGGAGTGATTGTAACAGAGCTTGATTAAGTACGAGTTTTGAACTGATATGTCCAGAAGACTTCTTGTTTGGTCCGGGTTCTAAACTGATTGTCTTAGAAGCCATTTTTTAAAGTGCGGGGTCTAAACTGCATTGTTCATACGCCATGGCTGAAAGTTCATCAAACTTGACGTTCATTGTCTCCATGACTTTCTTTGTCCTTCTGTTGTAAACTTAGTAATCACGATCATTTTCATAATATCCGAGGAAGAAGCCAATATCACCTTTAGCTTTGAGCTTCCCAAGGTCGTCATGATCGTTCCTTGGGGAACAAAGAGCACCGAATACATGTAAAAAGGAGATATCCGGTTTTTTAATATTAATAAGCTCATATGGTGTTTTGTTGAATCAGGTTTATATTTTATGGAACAGTTCTGGGCAAAGCACGCAGTAGCAACAACGTCAGCCCATAAGTATAAAGGAGCATTGGAAAATATCAGCAACGTGCAAGCAGCTTCTACCAAAGTGCGGTCATGTCGTTCAACAACTCCGTTCTATTGTGGAGTTCTGACCATCGACGTTTGATGTGCGATGCGAACATCTTCAAAGTAAGCCTTCAGTTGTTGATTTGTGAATTCAATTCCATTATCCGTTCTGACAATTCTGATTGATGAACACAAATATGAAAGAAATGCATCAGACAAATGAAACATACCTTATAGAACTCATGATCACACTAATATGAAAACGGGTGTGGTTTTATAAAACGAAGCTACCGGGCCGGTATTCTCATAAAAAAGACGTGTCATGCAAACCATTTAAAAGACGTGCAAAAGGCAAAGAAAACAGAACTTACAGCACTCATCACACATGGAAAAATGAGCTGCAATTTTACCAAAATGACACCACATGGTCGGCTAATACATAAAAAAGACACGCATATTCACAGATTGTCACTTTTAGTTCATGCCCCACGTGGGAAATATAGGTTGTCGAGGCATATCAATTTGGTACTCAACCATCCTTCCATTTCTCACATTTAAACGGGAAAACATGCAACAAAAAAAATAACTCAAAGCATTCATAATCATACCCAGACAACAACAGCTGCGATTTTACCAAAACAACAGGAAACATCCAACAATTGCATAGAACAAGATCCGCACAGCATCAGAGAAGCTCTCTTGTCAGTCTTGTGACTGCGAAGAGAGATAGAGATATATTGCCCTTTTCTGAACCTGCCACTTCTGCAACGATGCTAAAAGACAACTTATTTAAAAACACCATCGCACCCAAACAAAACACATATTTAAGCAATCATTATGACCATATATTAGACTCTAAAAGATATCACAAAGCATTTATAAGCACAAATTATACAAAGTTTGCAAAACCATCACTTGTCACAATACTAAGGTTTTAAATAGATATCATTATGATTTAAAACAAACACAACACGGGTCATGCACTCAAATAGATCAGGAAAAACTGTAGCAAACATATATAATCACCACTCACTATCACATATAAAAAGGAATAAACCCTAAAAGATCAACACACCGATCGTAAAGCTAGTCATTTAAGAAATCATTGTAACCACAACAGGACTCTAACAAATATATCACAATACATTTATAAACAAACTAAACACATATCCCAAATCTACAGATAAAAAAGAAATACCAGCCACTCAACATATGAGGACAACAAACCAAATCGTATCGATTTTTGAACACCGAAAGAGCCTAAAGACGCACCACCCTTCAGATTAAACCACCTAAATCAACAACCATTGCATGTGTGTTTAGAGAGAGACTAGGCACCAAACAAATGATGAGGTCACTCTTATACCAATGACTATAGAATTGGTAATGGAAAACAAGTGTCCAGCATAGTAAGTGGAAAGTGTAGAACCCACTAACACAATATTTTAATCCCCAAGTAGTTGGCTCGGCTCGGCTTGTAAACAGTGTTGGTGATCGTTGTCAATAGTGTGTGTGTGTGTCTATATATATATATATATATATATAGAGAGAGAGAGAGAGAGAGAGATGAACCGGCAAATCACTTTTAACAAGCGATAAACCAACTCACAAATAAAATATAATTTCGGAAGTATCGACTTTGAAAGTAACCCTTCTAGTCGTTTCCCGGGTCGTTTTTGTTCCGACGAGGTATGAATTGAACTTCGTGTTGATGTTTGTGATCGGGATTTTTAATAGATTAAGATTTTTGATTTGGATTCTAATTTCTACAAATATAAAGCAAATAACAGATAAAAACAAGCAACAATTAAAGCTAAAACGAATTAAACACAAAAAACGTTAACGGGAATTTAAAACGCGATACTTAAAACCCTAACTAAAAATTTTTGATTTCTAATCCCTAGAAAAGAATTTTAATTTTTAACAAGTCCTAAATGATAAAAGAAATTTTAGAAAAAAATTATTATATTCTTTTTACTTTTATTTTATTTATTATGAATTAAAAACTATTTTAATCTAGAAAATTGATTAAAAATACTAATCTTTTATCTCATCGGGGCTTTAAAGCTTTCAAGAACATTCATAATTTCCTTAATGAAAGCCCGATGATGATTTATGGAGGGGTCATTCCTATTTGGGATGTCCCGTATCTCCATTTCGATCCTCCTTGACCAAATCAAGTATATGGGATCGAGTCAAGCTCAAGACTCGATTAACAAAAATAAGCGCTTCTCGGGAGGCAACCCATGTTTCTATCTTTTTTCTGTTTTCTAATAAGTGTGACGTAAGGGGGATCGCCTCTTCCAATTTTATGTTTTTGTTATCTGTGATGATTGGCAGGATTCCCCAGACTATGAAGACTCTCGTGCTCGTGGATTTATCCAACGCTCACTCGGTCTTCATCCCTTTGCATGCTTATTTTGGGAATTATATATCCTTGATCTTATTGACTAACGTTTAATCTTTGACATAATTAATAAACGACTTTAGATTTACATGAGATCCCCTTCTGTATTAGGAATAAACTTTGGAATTAGTATGAGGGGGTTGGCAACCCCCACACATTGAGGACAATGTGTTGTTTTAGTATGAGGGGGGAATATGTCGATTTGATCCCACTTGCATTTGTCTTTGTCTTTCACGTAACCCTGTTTTACCAAGAAAATACAAAAAAATGTGATTTTAGGCCAAAATTTAAAAAAATTTGCAAAAATAAAATAAGTGTTTATCACAAATGTAGACTTTCCGCTGGTGAGAATAAGAATAATTTTTGACTTGACCGAGCGTGTTGAGCTCTAGCTTACTCCCTTAACCTTTATAAATGTATAAGCTTTTGCTAGTCTTTTATACAAGAAGCTTTAAAATGCGACTTCTAGCTCAAAAGGCCAAGATTTTGCAAGTTTCCATAAATGACTTTAAATATGCAAAGCTTAATTTTATTTGGCTAAGCATTCGCGGATCTTTTTATTAAAGATTTTAAATTTGCGAAGAACGAGAAATGATAGAGTTAAATATAAGTTGGAATGCTAAGCAAGGATTAGTTGGAAATCTTAAAAGCTCATAAGTGTAATTTGTGGCTTTTTCTCCCAGTAGCTTCTAAAATGACTAATAATACGTGCTCTTTTTGAAAGACAAGTTAGAGTTTTATCACTCTTAAAAGTCCTTTAAGATCAACATTTTTAGAGTAAAAAGCTTTATCGATGAATTGATAAATAAGAGTTTTTGATCGAAAATATGTTTTAATTTTCTAAAAAGAAATTTTCCCTGTACACTGTGTAAATATAAATGTTGCAAAAAAAAGATGATGAAAAAAAAATGATGTGAAAAATATAATAATGTTGCTAGTATAAGTCGCTTAATAAATAAAGGGAAAATGACTTTTTCTAAAATTTAAACATTCTTTTGAACTTAAACTTGTTAATCCCTACAAAATTTTGAAACCGGACGTTTGTTAATTCTGATCAGTATTCTCTGTGGGGTGTCAAAAGCCTGGGCACTTGGCCGATGAGGTCGGGAGGTTCCGAGAAGAAAGTCACTCTAAAGGAATTAACTTACCTACAATGTCTTAATCTTGGAGGAATTAGCTTGCTTTGAGTTATAAACTTGCCAAGTGAATTACCGGGAGTTTTTGGTGTTGGACTCTTAAGTCGGAAAGTCTCGACAATTATTCTCTGTGAGGTGTCAAAAGCCTGGTCACTTAGCCGACGAGGCTGGGATCGGCCGAGAAGAAAGTCATTACATGGAGAAATCTTACCTTTGAATTCATTTATCCAAAAGCGAAACGCGAAGATTGGAAAGGTTATAACTATCTAAAATGTGGGTTGGATGGTCAAAATTCGAACTGAGCACACACACCATACCCTATCTTTGTTTATTTTTTATTTTATATTTTTCCATTAAGTAAATTACAGGAAAAAGTGAAATATGAAAAAGCTTAAAAAAAAACTATAAATTTAATTAGAACAGAGTTACTCCTTAAAAACTAGATGATCTGCAATGTGTGAATCCATCCCTCTTTATAGGGGAGTCTTTGTGCTTATCCTTATGAGTAAGACAACCTAATTTTAATTCTTTCAATATCATTCCATATTTGTTTATGGAAAGCTTCCAATGATGGACAAATCATCATTAAAACCGTGCCTTGACTTTGATTCTTTCCTTTTATTTTTGTAACTGCATATGGAAAATATAATCTTGGTCAATCAACATTAAACTGCATCTTTATTGCATTGACTGTGTCCATTCAATGCGTTATTTTTAGATCATATTTTATTATATTGAATAATGAAGGGACGAAAGCTGGGTAACGGTAGCCAGTTAGGTGTAGGGACTACGATTTTCATGGCTGAGGATTACGAATGTGATATGTTTCTGATGTGGAGACTAACAGTCATTAAGTCCTTATTTGGGCTTCTTCCTTGGGCCGATTTTCTTCATAGGCCGGTCTTGGCCCATAATTTTTTTGGCTATGTTGGCCCACTAAGATGCATACGCCTTCGCCTTCGGTTTTTCATGCTTTTTTCATTCTCGTGCTCGGTTTTGTCCGTTTTGGCTTCATTTTTCGTCTTTTTGTGTATATACGTTACCTGCACATTCAATAACACAAAACAAGCATATATTTGGCATTTTATGTCTATTTTTGGTTATTTAAGCTCGTTTTATTAAGGAAAAGGTATGTGTATTTAAGCACATACCAAATCCCCTCATACTAAAGTATTGCTGTGTCTTAGCAATGAAATAATCAATGTTTATTTAAAATCCAAAATTTTAACCCCCTTAAATTAAATACCTTGAAAAGTAGCAAAGTGTAAAATTAAAAGGGATTAAGAAATTTCTAGTTTTTTAAACACTCCCCGGTTTACCATTTTCCTCTTGCACACATTTTTTGGTTCTTATTTTCTACAACATACAACATGATGGACTTTCATTATTGAACATAACTTTTAGGATCACTGGATAAGAAACTCCTCAATCCTAAGGTGCCCTAAAAGGATAAATTCATCGTCCTTGATTTTTCACCTATTCCCAAACTAAGCTTAAAAACGAGGTCATTGTTAATTACAAGTTGGGATGATAATGCTACTCATATTTGCAATTTGTGTAAAACTTCTCCTCCCGACAGATATATATATTGTCTCGAACTCAAGACTGAGCTTCTCAACAAAAAGGATGTTGTTGATAAAGAAACTTACGATAAACTTTGTAAGAATTTTACAACTCTTGAAAAACATTGCATCACTTTGGAAGCTGATTCTCAACTTAATCAAGAAATTTTTCAACAGAAAAATAGTGTTTTAGATCAAAATGCTCCAAGTTTTACTCAGTTGTTTGAATTAAGTGAATTGAGAGCTCAGTCTCAAGAGAAAGACACAGTCATTGTCAAGTTGAAAGAGCAAATTAAGTCCTTAAAAGGAAATGTGGATGATAGTAAAGTCAAAATGGACATGGATAAAATTGAGACTCTCAACATTGAATTGGAACCTCCCGACCTCATCGGTCAAGTGCCCAGGCTTTTGACACCCCGCAGAGAATACTGATCATAATTAACAAACGTCCGGTTTCAAAATTTTGTGGGGATTAACAAATTTAAGCTCAAAAGAATGTTTAAATTTTAGAAAAAGTCATTTTCCCTTTATTTATTAAGCGACTTATACTAGCAACATATTTTTCACATCATTTTCTTTTTGTTTTTTTTTCTTTTTTTTTTGCAACATTTATATTTACACAGTGTACAGGGAAAATTTCTTTTTAGAAAATTAAAACATATTTTCGATCAAAAACTCTTGTTTATCAATTTATCGATAAAGCTTTTTACTCTAAAAATGTTGATCTTAAAGGACTTTTAAGAGTGATAAAACTCTAACTTGTCTTTTAAAAAAAGCACGTATTATTAGTCATTTTAGAAGCTACTGGGAGAAAAAGCCATAAATTACACTTATGAGCTTTTAAGATTTCTAACTAATCCTTGCTTAGCATTCCAACTTATATTTAACTATATCATTTCTCGTTCTTCGCAAATTTAAATTTTTTAATAAAAAAATCTACGAATGCTTAGCCAAATAAAATTAAGATTTGCATATTTAAAGTCATTTATGGAAACTTGCAAAATCTTGGCCTTTTAAGCTACAAGTCGCATTTTAAAGCTTCTTGTATAAAAGACTAGCAAAAGCAACATTTATAAAGGTTAAGGGAGTAAGCTAGAGCTCAACACGCTCGGTCAAGTCAAAAATTATTCTTATTCTCACCAGCGAAAAGTCTACATTTGTGATAAACACTTATTTTATTTTTGCAAAAATTTTAAATTTTGGCATAAAATCACATTTTTTTCTTGGTAAAACGAGGTTACGTGAAAGACATAGACAAATGCAAGTGGGATCAAATCGACAGATCCCCCCCCCTCATACTAGAACGACACATTGTCCTCAATGTGTGAGGGTTGCCAACCCCCTCATACTAATTTCAAAGTATATTCCTAATATAAAAGGGAATCTCACGTAAATCTAAAGCCGTTTATTAATTATGCCAAAGATTAAACGTTAGTCAATAAGATCAAGGATATAGGATTCCCAAAATAAGCATGCAAAGGGATGAAGACCGAGTGAGCGTTGGACAAAACCACGAGCACGAGAGTCTTCATAGTCTGGGGAATCCTGCCAATCATCACAGACAACAAAAACACAAAATTAGAAGAGGCGAGCCCCCTCACGTCACACTTATTAGAAAATAGAAACAATACAGAAACACGGGTTGCCTCCCGAGAAGCGCTTATTTTTGTTAATCGAGTCTTGAGCCTGACTCGATCCCCCATACTTGATTTGGTCAAGGAGGATCGAAATGGAGATACGGGACATCCCAGATAGGAATGTCCCCTCCATAAATCATCATCGGGCTTTCATTAAGGAAATTATGAATGTTCTTGAAAGCTTTAAAGCCCCGATGAGATAAAAGATGAGGAGATTTCTCCTCTTTTGAAACAAGAATTCCAGGATTGAAAACTTTGTCCTCATTTTTGGATGAAAATGGAAGCAAAGTTTCAAGCACTAGAGAAAGAGGATCACTGATGAATGAGATGGAAAATTCATTGAGTGACAGAAATCTCTTGGATTGGACTTCAATAGATATTCCCGGATCGAAAGTCTTGTTTCTATTTCCGGAAGGAAAAGAAACTACAAGAATGGATCCGCTGAATTCAGTAGAAAAAGTGAAGTCCAGATCCTGACAAAAGGTGGGATGGGTGGGTAAAACATTAGGCATTTGAACTCTAGGTTCTCTTGTCGAATTATCAGAAATATCCACCACCACTTTTGTAGTCAAAACTCCCATATCGGGCTCGATATCAAGGTAACCATCATCATCTGGAGGTTTTTCAGGAGGACGAGGGGATGATGGAACATTATAAGAATCAAAGTGAAATGATTCATACTCAGGAAGGGAAATAAAATCATTGTTAAGTAATTCTTTAAGAAAAAGATCATCCCCCTCCGAGTCATAGTTGTCATTCCCAATACCCGGTGGTATCGAGTCATCCAGAGCAAGAAATATATCGATCTCCTCCCGAAGAGAGTCACTATCCTCAACGGGGATAGGAGAGAAAGATTCGATTATAGCATCAGAAATTTCAGAATTAAGTTCTTCCGGAGGTCGAGGAGATGAATTCTTATCTAACGATTTCTCAACAAGACGAATATCTTCCTCAGAATCAAAATAGGCTTCATTAATTCCCGGTGGAATTAAATCGACATGAGCAAGTTCACCGGAGAACTCCTCGAAAAGAGAATCAATCTTAGGATAAGAAACCGTCGAAATATCTCGATTAAGCAAAGATTCTATAAGATCAGACTCGGCATTAAAATGATGCGGATCTATCTTACTAGAAATGATCTCTTCATCAAAAAGAGAGTTCGAATAAATTTTGAAATTTTCTTTCGGAACGTTCTCATCAGAAAATGATTCGTCGTCACTAGAGGAAAAATCGTCGTCAGAATCGAAAAGAGGATTAGAGAAAGTCGTGAAATCATCACCAACTAGCACATCACACTCACTTTCATTGTCGGAAAAAACCTCGGACTCACTTGGGATTGGGACAAGGTTCTCAACACTAGACTTTATTAATTCGTCCGATTCCGTTTCCGGAATAATGTCAAGATGCTCGTCCCCCATACTTAGAGAGTTATCGGGCTCCTTGGCTGATAAGTAGGGTGTGATTGCATTAGACGAATTCTCTAAATATTCCTTATACTGAAAAGTATACTCATCATCATCCTCATCAAAAATAGGAAACTTCCAATATGGAGTAAAAGTTGCCTGCTCCTCCTGCTCTTTCTGAACTGTCTGCTCATGTTGTTGAATCGCTACAGCGGATTGCACCAGAGTTATCATTTCTTGAGCGTGCTTTACAGAAAATTCTTTGATACTTTCCTCAGGAGGTTGAGAACTGACGGGATACTGCGGGGGTTGGAATTGGTCAAACCTGGAAGAATTAGAATTATAGAAATTTAGATTCATTGGTTGACACTGAAAACTCATATGAGGTCCCCCGCAGTTTTCACAATAAGGCTCATCGAAGATCAATCGATCACATTGAAAAGTCTCATGAGGACCCCCACAACGGGTACAACAAAGATATTGTGGGAGACTTGGTGAAGTTTGTGAAAAATTATTATCAAAGTTTTGATTGTAACACGGGTCCGAATTAGAGATAAACGAAACTTGTGTTGGACAATCGTAACCAAAATGAGCATTGTTTCTACATAACTCACAAGAATACGTCTCGTACTAGGGTTGTGGAGGTAAGGAAGAAAAATCTGGAGAATGTGGCGTATTATTCAAAGGAATAGTTCTCTCCTTGTAAGTAAGTTTAAAACGATCCAAAAACTCTGGAGTATGAGTTCTATGATTTGCTGCCTTCTCTGCGATATTTTTTTCTTCCTGCTCTTCCTTAACTTTTTGTTGAATTATCAACTCACACCAAGTTTGCATAGTATCAAGAGCTTTTTGAACTCTAATATCGTTGGAAGGGTTGTCTAAGAAACTCATATGTGGATCATAATTGTTGGAAGAATTCAGATTAACGTATAAATTGCATTTCGAACAAAATCCATTCTCGTGCTTACTTCCACACCTCTCACAATAACACCGGTGACAACAATATTGATCCTCATCCATCCGTATTTTACAGTAAAAACAATGACGATAGTCGAGTGACGCCATAAGAAAAAAAAGAATTAAACGGATAAGAAGACAGAGAAGAATATTTTTGGATTTTTATGAAAGAAAAATATATAAAAGAAAAATATTTTTGGGACCGATAGTCAAAGGTGTACGGTAGCTCTCTAGAGAAACGCACAAAGAAGCGGAGGAGTGGGTAAGCGCAAAGCGTTTTAAAAACCTTCTCCTTTTGGGTCGAAGTTCGTTGGATCAACCCTCCTTATACCTCTCTTATAGTTTGTTATTCTAAAGGTGAGCCGATTTAACAATTGACATCCCAGTGTCTTTTGTTGTTTTTTTTTTGTTTTTTTTGGATTTTTGATTACTTTATTTGTATTTTTTTCATATACAAAAATATTCACAAACAAAGAATGACTTCCGAAGAAGGATCTTCAAAAAACAATCTTTAAACGATAACTTGAAATTCGTAACACAGCCTCCCCGGTAACGGCGCCAAAAATTGATCCCTCAAAATCTTTACTTATATATAGGACAGTTTACGACACGTCATTAAAGACATGTCATCAAACTGTCCATGTAAGCACTGCCATGTCACTAAATAAGCCTTAGTTTCTACGTCGTTGCCTAGGTGGACGCTTAGGTGGACACTTTTACAGCATGAAACATATTTAGGAAAATTTTAAAAATTATGTAGGCTGGAAGATTCGAAACTGGGTTGTTTGTTTAGAAAGTAAATGCATTAACCACTGTGCTAGGCAAATGGTTGATACTTTTGTTAAAAACAAAACAATACCATTCCTTAAAAAACCTACAACCCATGTTTGACTATATACATTCTCCCTTATCCTTGATTCATTTCAAATGAAACATAAATCCTATCGCCTCTTCTTTAACCTAAATCCCTAATTTCTCTCCAATCATTCATTTCAAATTAAACCGAAATCTTCATTCCACGGGTTTTCATTCAACCATTTCCTTAATTATGTCAATTTTTGTTCAGTTTGCGTTTTCAAACATGGATATACGCATCAATTTCACTAAAATCATGGGAGATTTGAAATTCAAAATATACTTTACATTCTTATCTGCAATCTATATTCAAACCCTAATTATCAGCTATAAATACATAGTGATAATCCTGTAATCACATCAATCAACACACACAAGAAATCAGTAAAAGCAAAATGACTCGTGTTCCTTTCAAAAAATCATCCAACTTTGGTTACGAGAATTCCCCAACAGTTGGTAGCAGCAGTTTTCGAAGCAACGACTACGGAAAGGACAAAGGTTTTTATCACTTATTTTTTTCATCAATTATAGTTTTTTTTTCTTTCATGGATACCTTGTTATAATTTTATGATTATTCCATGTTTGATTTGAAATATATATGATGTCCATTACCTTTATTCCCTTATAGTTCTAAAAAATGAAAGCAAAAAATTTAGATGCCTATGATAGTGTGTGTTATATATCATGGTAAATATGTTTTTTGTGTTCGAATGAAATATAATGAATGAAATATAATGGTTGCAAGAAATTTATTCAAACAACATCTATAACAATTCGTTTATGTTAGCCTCAGGTTCTGCAGGGCAGCCGAACACATTAAATGATAAATGTAATTTTTTATTTTACTTCATCACAGGTATGGGTTTGGATTTTAATCATTAATTCCTATCGATTGCTTAAAAATTCGTTTATGTGAATTGCGAATTATTACTCTCTTTTGTAGTTCTGTAAATAAATTGTATATTTTAGTGCGTATATTACGTCTGTTCATTTTTTTATTAATGCAATGCAGGTTTGATGTTTACAACTTTGGAGTTATTTTATGGGAGCTATGTACATTGCAACAACCATGTATGGAATGAACCCGATGGAAAAGGCCTTTGAAGTTAAGCAAGTTGTTACCTATACAATTAAAAGCAGACAAGCAATCCCAAAACACCCCCTTAAAACTGTTTTTGTCAGTTTTGATTAAGCAATTTCAGGTTGCTTTTAAGTCACTTGTGATTGTAGATACTCGATGGACATGATAGGTCTGAAGCAACTAAAAAAATACCAGATTTTTGAAATCCTAATTTCTTTTTTGCAGGCTTTGGACTCGATAAGAAATTCCTGCCTAAAATGGATAAAGGGAAGGACAAGGAGAAGAGCAAAGCTAAAGGGGTTTGAGGTATTACTATTGGTAATATGGCCAGGTAATCACTAATCACAACATCTATTTTGTTAATATTACTGTGTTCGGCTCACTTATATATATTTTTTATATGTTTGGTGGTTGATATAAATCCTCTTTGAGTGTTGTGAATTGTAGTGATTAATGTGTAAATTGAACCTGTAAATAAACTTATTGCGATTTCAGGTCCTAACATTTAGTCAGGCTTATTATTTGTAGAATCTTAGCACTGATTTTGCACCTGAAAGCAAATATAATTTTGATTGGTCTTTATTTTGCACTACGACCAGCATGAAGGGATAAGGTGAGGGAGTGAATTGCAACCCCCGTAATTTTTTATTTTATTCAATATAAACCGCATGTTTAATTGTTTCGTTTTTGTATATATATTAGGAAATGCGTGGATGATTAGAACACCATAAACTTCTATCCTAAAAGTTGCTGCGGATCTTGATAAGAGATTGCACAAAAGTGTTTCTGACTCTGAATGACAAAGCAATATATTTTACTGTACTTGTGTATGATGATTTAGATATGACATGTTACCTCATTCGTGTCTGATCAAGCAACTTATTTGATTTCTATGTTTGGATTCCTTGGTGTAGGTAAGGAATTTAAGAATTGGGCCATGATGAGAACTGTTATGCCTGCATCAGCTCATGCCATCGTCATGAACTCTAACCACGGAAGAGCCATGGAAAATCAGAAAGAAATGCTCCAGGTTTGTGCCTTTTTGTCATTCTATGGCTTATAACATGCTGACATATTTGAATGCTGATATAGTCTTTTCTATCAGGGACTATCCGCAGCAGTTATTGAAGCATATAACATGCTCCCCAATTTGATAAGTGATCATCATTCTGTTTTAATAAAGAACAACGAGATCGCAATTGATTATTTTGTTTGTTTTCAGGAATCTACTCATTCCATACGTTTTGACAAAGGGGTGGGTGTTTTTCTTCTGCAACATTGCTAATGGTTCCTGGCATACCAATAAAGCCAATGCTGGCAAAGTATATCTCATCTATTGTTATTCGTCTTCTTTTCAAGAAAAAAGGGTGTTATTCATATAATAAAGAATTGGGCCATGATGAGAACTGTTATGCCTGCATCAGCTCATGCCATCGTCATGAACTATAACCACGGAAGAGCCATGGAAAATCAGAAAGAAATGCTCCAGGTTTGTGCCTTTTTGTCATTCTATGGCTTATAACATGATGACCTTTAACCAAGTTTGAACATATGTGCTTTAGAGATATGATGGTCAGCGGGCCCAAATTCACAAGTTATATGATGGATCTATACGTGTGTTTTCACGAAATAGAGACGACACAACATCTAGGTTTCCTGATGTAATAAGTATAATAAATGATGTCTGCAAATCTGATACTATGACTTTCATAATTGATGTTGAGGTATATTTTCTTATCGAACCCAGATTCATTTTTCTGTTCATAACATGTATTTATATTGGGAAAAATCTTTTGGTTGCAGGTGGTTGCTGTTGATAGAAAAAGTGGACCCAAGCTTTTATCATTTCAAGAACTGTCTTACCGTGATAGAGGGGGGGGGGAATTCAATCATTACAGTAGATAACATAAAGCCATGATTTTTTTTGATAAATATTCTAAGGACGTGGTCTATATTTAGTACTGATATACTGATTTCACCTTTATTAAAAAGTTTTTTTGTTTGGTTTTTTGTCTCTCTTTACAGGTTGATGTATGTGTCTTCGCATTTGATGTCATGTTCGCCAACGGAGAATAGTAAACATCTTAATTTTACTCTTTGATATTCTTAATTTTCATGCATTTATTGTTTCTTTTTAACAGGTACAAGCTTGGACACTAATTGGATGGGTATTGGTTCGTGGCTTGTGTATGAGAGTAACACCTTAACGAGTCATCGAGTTGCACTACATCACAGGTAAATAAAGTTTTCTTTAATGGTTATGTATTTATAATAAAGATGCTTTTTATGTTGTTATATTATGGTTGATTCTTTGATTCATGTTTGAACTTTGAACCAAAGACCAGTGATGGTCTCTTACTGATGCGTTCTGCTATGCAGAATGTACAACACAACTTTTTTATTGAAATGTTCTATAGGTCTAGATTTGTACTAAAACCCATATTATGTTATATTGTGATTATGTTGTGCATATGTGTATGCATTATATCAAACTTTTAGATGTGACATGTTATCTTTTGATATTTTAGAGTTATGCAAATGTGTATGTAATATGGTCACACGGTTAACCGTTAACCCACCCGTGGATAACTGCCAAAACTCGGTCCAGTTCGCTTCGGGTACTGTCCTTCCACGGTTCAGTTTTGGTTTTCAATTACATGTACCCGCCCCACCAAGATCGGATGGTCACACGGTTAACCGTTAACCGACCCGTGGATAACCGCCAAAACTCGGTCCAGTTCGGTTCGGGTACTCTACCTCCACGGTTCGGTTTCGGTTTGAAATTAGAGGTACTCGCCCCACCAAGATCGATTCGGAAATTTTAAGCTATCAGAGTCGAACCGCCCCATGAACACCCCTACTTTTCTTCCACCGGTGTAGTTTTGGGAGGATTTGTTGCATGCAGAACTCTATTTGAGAAATAGTCACCCTGCCAAAGCGTCCCGACCCATGGGATTCAGTAATATTCAATACACTCCTGCTTGACATTCGAGTGTTTGTTTCTTTAAATGAAATATTTTGCTTTAGCATCCATGTTAATCTTTATGATAATGTTAGTTCTTGATATAATGTTGGAAACAAACATGTTTTCTTAAAATATAAGTCATTTAAAAAATGTATTTTCTACTGCATAAAGCTATTTAAATGAAATTGGTGTTGTTTTTTTTATTTAGGAATCAACATTTTTCACTGATTAACCGTTGGACAAAAGCATTGCTGAAGGAAGGCCTGACATTCGAATGTCACAAAATGAAGTACTGTAAGTTGTCTAAACTGTTTATACTTAGTTAATAGTATTGTGTGTTTTGTAACCTTGAAATACATGTTTTTCACCTGTTATAATAAACAACTATCATATTCCTTCATAATTCTTAGATGGTTTCATTTGTTTTAGTCTCAACTATAGTTCCAGGAAAGATAATTTCTTAGCAATAGCTTGGGCAAACGGTCCTGAAATGGAAAGTATATAGGTGATACCGATTATTTATTATATTTGAGGAGTCAACCTAGACCATTTATTATTTAGAGGTCTTTGTTACTTATGTTAGAAATCTAACAGGTCAAATGGGTAAAATGAACAAACTACGGCTTACAACAAAATGTGTTGAACGGGTGGGAGCTAAAAGTGTATATTTGATGAGTAAAATATCCTACATTTTTTTAATTATTACGCAATTATTTATAAAAAATTGTAATGAATGTAAGAATAGGTAAGACGCTAATCATTAATAAAGTAAAATAAAAGGTTCTGGACAAATTGTGTCCACTCATCGGTTCAACCCGTACCAAGTTTTTACCTTTTTGACCCATTCTCCATTGTGTCCATTTTGCCACCTAGAATTTTCTGCATACAGTTTATGCTGTAATAACATGGCTTAACATATCTATTGCATCTTTGGCAGGGAAAAAGTCTTCCTCAACTTCTACAGGTGATGGTAAATCTAATTTAGTAGATGACTTTGACGAGTATCTTCAAGGAATGTTTCCTTAGTTGCATTGCTACTTTGGTAGCTATAGCTTATGTGATAACATTGAAAAGGATAACTGATAAGTTTGACAGTAATGTTATTGATCATTGTAAATGTGTTTTTATCATTGTTTCTAAGTAATTTAAGGAGTAAACTTTTTAAATCTATATAAAATTTGACACTTGCGTCGTGCCTCATATCACTACTAAGCTCTTTGCTTTAAATGCCAAGCTGCAATATTATGTATTAGCTAAACCTTTTGATTCCTTAATTCTCTATTGCTACCAAGATAGAACTGAATCCCAGTTTAAAAAAGTCACCGAGTGGCGTATGCGGGCTTGACCTATCATTTTCTTATACATGTCATGATACATGAGAATGTACATACGTTCTATGTTCACTTTACGTTTTTTGAATCAATATCAACCTAGACAAGGGATTTGTCCACATACAACACGATTTATAAAATTGTACACATTTAGAGAGTGAATGCCCTTAGCTCATTTACGTCAGGTTAGATTAGAAAATCAGTAGTTGACAGAGGTAGAATCCGCATATGTTGTTATAAAAAACTAGCCCACCATCTAATTTCTTTCTTTCTTCTCATACTTTTTATTGTTCTATTTACATATAATACATGACCACTTTCTTTTCCTTTTCAATTGTTTTGCTTAAGATATTTGTTGTTATTCATTATTGATTTACGTCCAATTAGACTTCGTCAAGTAATATTATGAAGCGAACCCGCCCATCGGGCGGGTTATGAAGCTAGTACGTATATATAATATAAATATAAGGATTTATCAATAATAATATAGAGAGTAAGTATTCCGAAAGGGTTTAAAGAAAATCGCTCTTAACTAAAGCAACTTCAAAAACCTCCCGGGTCGTTTCCTTGACGAGGCTTGAATTGAATGTCGGGTTTATCGTTCCTAATAATAATGGCAAAAATAAACATGGCAATTACAACTATCATGCTAAAAATAAAGTGGCTAACCGAATCCTAAGCTACGGGAAACAAGCAAAGGGATGATAATGAGACCTAAACATATCATGGAAATAGGAGCATAAACATAAATGAAATAAAGAGTTAAGTAAAAAGATTATAGATACCAAGTATGATGAAGAGTGCAAAAATGACGATATGAGACCGCTCCATAAACTTTAAACCATCATCCATAAGCCGTACCCGATCAACATACCAATTAACCAAATGATGCCTCGCATAATTAACCCAATCTCAAACAGTCGAAATGAGAAACACACAAGGAAGTTTGGCTAATCTATTACTAGTCTCTAATTAATTAAAAAAATTAAATAAGACAAAAAATGAACAATTTCCGCTATGACTTAATATATTGAATGAAAAGGTTGCTGTGACAAAAGAAAAAAAAATGTTCCATTGTTGTTTTGATATCTACTAATCTAATTAATTGAAAAATATGAATAAGACTAAAACGAGTAAAGTGCCGCTACCAAAAACCTCATAAACAAATGAAAAATAATGAATTACAAATACCACTTGCTGCTACTATGATTGTTAAATGAATATGAAGAAAAAAAACCGAATCTGCTGCTTAACTATATGAATCAAAACCTTTAATGCGAACAACCTGTAAATTCGATTCACAACTCGTTCAGACCATTAACCAACGAAACAATATCCAACCCGAATTTACGAACAACTAAATTTTTTTAATTGAGAAAACTTGAGATTACAATACTTGAAAAGAAACTTGCTTAAACATAAGCTTAAAAATAAAGTATTAAGTAAATTGCAGGAAAAAGTAAAATAAGAAAAAGCTTTAAAAACTGTAAATAATTAGAACAGAGTTACACTACTCCTAAAACTAGATGATCTTCACTGTGTGATTCATCCCCTATTTATAAGGAAGTCTTGTGCTTATCCTTGTGAGGTAAGACAATCAATCTTCAATTCTTTCAATATCATTCCATATTTGTTTATGGAAAGCTTCCAATGATGGACAATCATCATTAAAACCGTGCCTTGGCTTTGATTCTTTCCTTTTATTTTTGTAACTGCATATGGAAGCTATAATCTTAGCCAATCAACATTATACTGCATCTTTATTGCATTGACTTTGTCCATTCAATGCGTCATTTTTGGATCATATTTTTTAATATTTCAAATGAAGGAGAAAGCTGGTAACGGGCGTTAGTGTAGGGACTAACGATGTCATGGCTTGAGGACTAACGATGTGATATGTTTCTGGTGTGGAGCTTAACAGTCGTTAAGTCCTTATTTGGGCTTCTTCCTTAGGCCGATTTTCTTCATAATTTGGGCCGGTCTTGGCCCATTAATTTTTTGGCTATATTGGCCCACTAAGATGCATACCCCTTCGGCTTTGGTTTTTCACGCTCTTTTTATTCTCGTGCTCGGTTTTGTCTGTTTTGGCTTTGTTTTTCGTCTTTTGTGTATATCCGTTACCTGCACATTCAATAACACAAAACAAGCATATATTTGGCATTTTATGTCCATTTTTGGTTATTTAAGCTCGTTTTATTAAGGAAAAGGTATGTGTATTTAAGCACATACCATGATGCAATCAAGAGAAAACACTAATATTGTGAAATACATGATACAAATGAGGTAAATTTTGACGTTTTTCTTATTAAAATGACGTAATTTTTGAAAGTTTTGTATGTAAGCTTAGATGCAATACAGCCCCATATTTACTTCCCGAAACTCCAACTCTTCACCCAAAGCTGTCACTTTTTTTGTATTTCTCTTCATTCGAGAATTCAAATTAAAACTATCATTTCTTTGTCACTTCTCCTCATTTAAGATTTCAAATTTAAACTAGCATTTCTTTATCCTGTATCTTGATCTTCTCTATCCTTGGGTGAAGATTTCTGTAATCTTCCAAGAAGAACCCGCTTGATACATTCATGGAAAAAGAAACCTTATCTATCGTCGATCTCCCTATAGTGACAATGTAAGATTTCTATTATAAAAGCCTCATATTGTGTATGTTTATCTTTGTTTCTAATCTCAATCGGTCAAAAATGAAACTTATATTTGATTTTGTTGTTATGTTTCATGTATTTCTTTCTTTTGCAAGCCAAGTGTTTGTGAAAACGCCAGAGTGAAAAAACTCAAAATTATTAAAGTGGTTTAGTTATTTTAGTAAACCTATTATCATTATATATCTAAATCTTCTCTGAGATTTTGTTTTGTTTGTCTATTTTAGGAATATGAGGGGTTGTTTCGACTTGGTCTTGGAACAGGTACTCTTTTGGTTAAAACTCATTTGATTTACAGACCTTATACATGTCATGTGTATTGTTGTTATTCGATCATTAGTTAGTTTTGTTAAGTAGCGTAAGTGATGAATTAGTGGTTGCCATTTTTACTTAATTAGTTAAATCAATTTGACGTAGTAGTGTTGTGGGGTGAAGATTACATATTCATCTATCTTATGTTCTAAGGGTGTTTGGGTTCCATTTTTTTATATGGGTCTGTCACGTTAAGAAAGGGATACATTTGAAGTCGTATATATAGATGCAAGCTAATTTTGAGCCGAGGTGACAAAATGTGTCGTCTTTATGATATTAGCTACACCACAATTCTTTTTATTCCTTTTATGTAATTGTTACTCGATATTCTTGGAATGGTCGTTGCACAAGTGTGTCTCAGCTTGTGCGCTATAATACATGATCTCATACCACTTAAATTACAAACATTGTTGTTCTTTACTATATTTACTATCTTAAGTATTTGTATCATCTCAAAGTAAGTATCCATCTCTAATTTGAAACGCCTTATGTATAAACCATGCCTTTAGGTATTTTGGAAGTTTTTTTCGCAAGTGAATACTTTTACTTGAGTCCCCTTAACTGGTTTGTTTTTTATACTAACATAAAACAAACATGATCTCTATCTTATAAACAAGTAAAAACTACGAGTACCAGCATTTGTTGTTTTAGCTAATTAGTTGTTGTAGATTTGAGATTATGGATTAATCATATGTTGGTTTTAGAATTATGATACCGAAACCTAGAATTTTAGTGATGCTTTAAGCAGAGTATGACTTCTGTGTGAACCCATTCTTTTTCTGTCACCTTCTTTTGTTTGGAAGACTAGCGGATTATCGAAATGAAAGTACCACTATTTGCCACAATAGCACTCTCCAATGCTTGGCTATATTTTTATTTTTTATTCAAATGTTCACTTCATTAACATACCGTAAAGATAACAGTAAATGTATTAAAAGGCCTCTTAACTTCTTATAAACATCGATCATCGATGCATATTAAAGACAATATATTGACATTATTACAGTGCTGCTACTTCATTGGCCACTAGACATGCTGATAGGTCGTTCCCACAAAAAGGCTTCAATCTTGAATTGGATAATCAAAGTGGAGAGGAAGTGCACCTTATCGACTCTAAAGATAAATGTTAATCTGATAGTGCACTTATGATGGTGCTTATGTTTCATGAAAAAGCAAAATGTATGAAGATGTTGTTGAAGTTCTAGCTATGGGCGAGGTTAGTTTTTGAGTTATTTACCATTCACATCTTCACTAAGTTATACGGATTAATGACATCATCCGTGTATTGTGAGTTCCAAGGCCCCAATGCTTTTCTCTCATTTGAACTTTAAACTCAAATCCTTTGATTTGAATTTCAAACTCAGATCTCAATAACAACCTTCCAGCCATCTCAGATCTGGTAAGTGCCTTAACTATTTCTTCTCCTTTTTCTTTGTTTATGAACCACTTAATATATGATTTGTTTTTGTTTCATTTTTCAGGTTTTTAAAGGGATTTCATAGCTTTGTTTTTTCAAGTTTAATGGTCCTAGATGTTATCAATTCAGGCATCAATATAAAGTTTGCAAATTTGCCCATGACCCTTTCACTTTTCAATCATACATATTCAACAGGTATGTATGTTGCTTTCTTCTTTCAAGTTTTTCTTGAGTTTTGATGCTTTATGTTTTGTGTTTTAATGTCGACTAGCTCATTAGCAGGGTGTTTGGGTAAAGCTTATTTGAGGGGCTTAATAGCTTTTTATGTCTAAAGAAAAAACCTAATACGCTCTTTGAACCTGTTTGGATAAGCTTATTTCTTGAGTTGTGTGAATGTATAAGTTGTTAAGCTTAAGCTTACCCAAATACCCCCTTTGATAAACTAAACTTTTATCAGCGCAAACGAAAAGAAGAAATTTTTTACTTGATCCATGTTTTTGACCAAACCAAAATAATATTCAGCTATTTATATGATGATAATTGTAGACTGTGAATTTGAACGATGAACAGAACATTGTTTTAAATTAGTAATCTCTAAGTTTATTTATATTTTTAGTAACAGCCGTGGCTCAGTTTCATGTATCAGGCTGTTCTTAAGTTTTAATATTGGAGTGATGTTCTGGAAAAGAACCTGCTTTTGTGCATATTTTTGGTTTTTACCTTTTCTCACTAATTTAATACATAAAGAAACAAATTAGTTTTGAAAATAGTTATGGCAGACGTAAAGGTTAGCAAAGGTTAGCAGACAAGGAGTTATAAATGTGACAAACCGTCAATTTCAGGTCATTATTTTATTCTCGAGTATTAATTATATTTTTCATTTTTATGTTGAGATATGAACTCACGACTAACCGGGAGAATTAGGGCTTACATTTGTAATTTACGCGACGTTTACAAAGAACCGGCGAATTCTACGTTAAGCATCGACGCTTATATTTTCAAAATGCCATAGAAATAATTTTATTACATTCGTTTTTATTTTTCGTGTTACGCGCATTTTTCGTATTTTACGTAAAATCTTTACGAGCAATGTTTATAATTATTATTCGTCTTGTACCGTACGTAAATTAAATTTCCAGAAAAGTATCCCAATTTATGTAGAACTATTTTTACTTTGTTCGTTTTTACTTCGTGGTTCCATCTTAACTCTCGTTATATTTTACGTTAATACCCGTTATCCTCAAAACTACCTACCTATCTTAAAATGTATACCCTAAACACTAAAATTATTATTAATAAAACTCAAATGTGGTAAGAACACCACTCCTTGTGGCGTGTCACAAGATGAAGCAAAGACTAGGACACTTGTCCTAGTCAAATGCATGTAATGCATGTTCAACACATATAAAAAGCTCACTTTGACCATCAAACACACACACACCATCATTTTATAACTCAAAACCAGAAAATTACTCTCTCCCTCTCCATCTTGACGCCACCATAACACCCATTTTATAATTTTTGAAGATCAAGTAAAGAAGAACACTAGTGAATATGACTACCTAGTGTAATCCTTATACTTTGGAAGTGATTAAGAAGGTTTTACACAAGTTTGGGGCTGAAGTTATACAAGTTTTTATAAAGTCATTTGGGTAAATAAAATGTTGGTCAAAAGTATTTTTGGGTGAAGATTAAGCTTGGAGTTGAAGCTTCCATCAATCCTTGTTCTTGTTTTGATCATTGTGATCTTTTCTACACTTCTTTTGGTAAAAGTTTAATGGGTTCTTGTTATGTTTTTCTTGATTTCCAAATGTATATGTATATGCATGATGTATGATGATCAAGGAATAAAAATGTTAATGCATGCATAGATCTAGGTTAGATCTAACAAGAATGACCATTAAAACTAGTGAGAAAAGTATAAAAATTCATAGGCTGTAATGAACAGTAAGTTTTATAAAACTCAGTAGGTTTGAGGTTGGATTTGATAGCATGAGGTCATAGATAAATCTCTTATGAACACTTGACAATTGGATGATTCCTAGAGGATAAATAATGAATGAGTTATGATCAAAACACTAAAACAAGTGAAAAGATCATCAAAATTATGAGCTGTAATGAACAGTAGATTCTACAAAACTCAGTAGGTTTTTGGATTGATTTGATGACATGAGGTCATAGATGAATCTCTTATGTACATTGGTCAAATTGGATGATTCCAAGAAAGTAAATAATGAATGAGTTATGATCAAAACACTAAAACAAGTCAAATCTAGACCTTGCTGTACAGATTGTGTAAAAAGTCATATTTACGAACTGAACCAATTAAAAAGTAAGTACTATGGGTTGTAGCTAAATCCATGTAGATTCTAAATCAGTTGGATGGTCAACCAACTCTTTACGATTTGTAAATGGCGTTAAAATGGTAAAAGTGAAATTTCAGTCTGAAATTGTAACATGATCTTTATGTATAAAAGTAACCCTATGTATATGTATGACTAAAAGATGAACTAAAAGGGGTTTACATCTGTAAAGTGGACTTAAATATTAACCCAAGCATATAAATATATAAATTATACTATTTATGGTTTATAAATTACAACTATTTTTGTAACACAAAAATATACAAATTTTCCTAAAAACCC
>BQNB010000245.1:0-53303 GCA_026074375.1 Tanacetum coccineum | reverse complement strand
AAAAATATGCTTGTTTTGTGTTATGTACTGTGCAGGTAACGGATATCAACAAAAAGACAAAAACGAAGCCAAAACGGACAAAACCGAGCACGGGATTGGAAAGAGCGAGGAAAATCGAAGCCGAGGACGTATGCATCCTATTGGGCCAACCCACACCCAAGTTAATGGGTCGAGTCAGCCCGTTAAGCTTAAATATTAAAATAAAAGCCCAAATAACCAAAATAAACCAAACTGGCCCAACATAAGCCCAAGTCCAACACCCTAACAGCCCAACCCATAATCCTGTTAAACCTATTACACCACCAGTCCTTAGGGACTTTCACCGTTAATCCAAACCCTTTCATCGTTTGTCCCTAAAACTTAACCTCGTTATCCCTTTTACCCTTTAATCCTTAACGACCGTTAACTTTCAAAATACAATTAAATAAGCCCGAGAAAAGCGGGAAGGCCAAATCTACGCCCAAACCCCCTCCCCATGGCTGTGAATGCTCTCAGCCCACTCTTATACGCTCTCTGACTCACGTCAGTGTCACTTAGGCATATATAAGGCTTGCTATTGGATAAAGAAAACACGACAAGGAATTGGGGGAAAGTCAAAAGCATTCAAGGGCAGTTTTAATGATTGATTGGCTGTGATATTGCTTTCCATAAGCAATTTTAGAATGTTTTAAAGGTGATTGATAGCTTTCCTCACGATAAGCACAAGACTCCCCTATAAATAGGGGAGGATTTCATGAATGAAGATATCTCACAGCTTTTAATTTTTCTTTTCCAGCTATTCATTGTATTAAATTCCTTGTTTTTAAGCTTTAAAATAAGCACTTTTACTTTAAAGCATTGTACTCCAAGTTTATTCAATAAAAGATCAAGTTCTGGTTTATGCTTCATTACTGTTCCATGATTAACTTTTAGATGATAAGCCAATTAGGGATGGGCTTATGGTACCTTCCAACTTAAGTTCATAAGCTTCTAAGAAGCTCTTAAACCCTTATTTAAAGCAAGGATTAAGGTGTGTTCCATTTTCTATTCAAAAAGGCTTAATTTGTCATTTTCTATTTTTGCTTATGGGAATTGCTTATTACATGCTTATTTCTGCTTAACTTGTCTTTATGAATGCTTTTCATGCTTATGATATAGTTTAAAAGTCATATAATTCTGTTTTAATAAATCTGTCCTACAAAAGCCAAAAATAGCTTATTAAGTTAGCATATGATCTAGTGTTTATCAGTAGTCAAATTTTGCTTATTAAGTTTCCATATTGTTAGTTTGTTAACTGTTCTCAAAAATCCTAGCTTAAATCAGTCCCTAATAATCTAAAGATACAAAAAGAATTTTTAAAGGGGTGTTTGGGTCAAGAGTTCAAGATGGGTCAAATTGGGTGTAAAATATTTTTGGTTTTCAAAACCAGTTTTAATTAGCTCTAATCTAGTTTAGGTATAAACTTTAATTAGTTTAAAAAAGGTTTTATTAAGTTTTGAAGTTTAAATTAACCATTGTTCAAGTCTGCTAGTTTTAGGATTTTTCAAAAATACTTTTTAGTGAATTATTCTAAAAAGTGTCCTTAAGTTGAGTTGTTTTTGTTTAAAATATAAGTTTCTAGTGCATCACTTCAAACCTGTTTTTTAGTTTTTTTTCTTTGGCAAAGTCAATTAAGGGTTCTAGTCTAAAAGCAGTAAAGTTCATATAAGGTTCTTAAGAATCTAATATTCCGGTTAAGATTGTGGTTTGACTCTAGCTTTTCTTTGATAGATTCTTGTTTAATTTAGCTTACAGTAGTAAGAAGTTAATATGATTTTAGTTTATATGGTGTCAAAAGGACTTTTTGTGTCTTAAATCTTTGCTTCAAAAAGCCCTTTCATCTCAAAAAAACCAAAATCATCCTTTTAGCCTAAACTGTCTTTTTCAAGTGCCTTTTTCTAGCTAATTTAGTAAGTCAAAATGCTTAATTATTGCTTATTTTAGATGTTAGTAGTTTAAGCTTATTCTGTTTTGGGATTTTAGCTGGTGGCTTATAGGTTAAGTCCCTCATAAGCTAGCTTAAAAGTGTTTCATTGGCTGTTTTCATCATTAGCTTAAATCCTCTTTTAGTACAATCTGCTATTCTCTTTAGCTTAATTCTAGCTTAATATAGATTTATAGAAAAAGTGGTTTTACAAAAAGTTATTTTTTTAAGCTTTTAAACAAGTTTGTAAAAAATATTTAAAAAAATGTTTAATAAAAAGGTAAGGCCACAGGTTTCGAACCTGTGACCTCACCCTTCACACACACAAGCCTTAACATACACCCTCACTACCATCTGCGCCCTTGGGACTTTTTCGTTAAGTCTCCCACTTAATTTCCTTTTATCACCTTTTACCCTTTTTAGCCTACAGCTTATTTAAGCTTATTTCCAGCTTATTGGGATAAGCTGGTTAATTAGTTTTATTTTTCTTAAGTTAAGAATACACTAAAGTACTTATCTTGAATTTTTCATTTTTTTCTAAATTAGTTTAGTATCTTTAATATTTAATTTAGATTTAAAGTGTATTTAAGTCATAATAAATTAAATAAAAGTCTAAAAAATATAATTTTTTTTTAAATTTTCTTTTATCATTTAGGATTGTTAAAATTTAAATTTCCTTTTCTAGAGTTAAAATTTGAAGTTTTAGGTTTCCAGGTTGCGTTATTAAAATCCCGTTAACATTTTTTTGTGTTTAATATAGCTTTAATTGTTGCTTGTTTTTACTTGTTATTTGCTTATTATTTGTAGAAATTAGAACCCAAATCAAAATTCTTAATCTGTTCAAAATCCCGATTACAAACGTGAACTCGAAGTTCAATTCACGCCTCGCAGGAACAAAAAACGACCCGGGAAACGACTAAGATGGGGTCACCTTTGAAGTCGATGCTTCTGGAATTATATTTTATTCGTGAGTTGGTTTCTTGCTACTTCGCCTATATATATATATATATATTGACAACGATCACACATCGTAATTAGTTTGATTCAGCTTGAAAATGTTGTATGGTTCGATTTCTACAATAGGTGAAGGAGATGCCGAAAAAGATTAAAAATCCACCTAAATATTTTAGGTGAAAAGTGAAAAAGTTCCAAGTCTGTCATCATCGTTTTTGATGAGGTATAGTCTCCCCGAAACTACCGAAGGAGAAACATAGCTAATCACCTTTGCTAAACTAGTACAGCCTAAGTCAGACACGTACTCCGGAGAAGCTGATGTGTCTAAGGAAATATCAGGTCCGGAGTCACTAGTGCCGTGCCAGAGTAGCAAAACCTAAGGACAATCCGACAAAGTATTATACTAAGTCTGGACCACTGTCCTTCGGCTGACATACAAACGACAATTGGTCAGCGAGCAAAGAGGAAGTACCAACCCAATGATTGCCTTGCTGACCCTAGACAACAACCACCATTCTCGTGTCGTCAGGTAAGATTCAAGTAGTATAAAGAGGGGAGCCCATTCCCTCGAGACGATCCATCACACACACTCCGAACCATACTTTTCTCCCTATATTTTCTCCGCAATTATCTCATACCACTTATACTTACTCTCACGCCGGAGTTGCTCCCGGACTAAAATCCCAGGGCGAGCTAACAGTTTTCTTTCTTAATTTCAGCTAGGATACAAAGGAGCAACCTCTAGAGGAGTCGAGCTGAACCAAACAATCATAAAGATTGAGGCCCATTTGCTAGGCCCAACAGGCCCACGTAAATTTGCTTCAACATTGGCTCCATCCGTAGTCCGACATCCTAATCTGCTTGAGCGTGAAGAAAGCAAAATCATTGTTGACTCGCAACTAGAATGGAAAGGAGCCCAAAGGGTGGAGGTGGAAGGTACGAGAACAGGTTTATGAGAAAGACCCTCCGAACCAGCCCAGTTAGCCCAAACAACTCTTTCTCTGGCTTTCATCAAGGAAAACATTAAAGTATTAAGAACGATTATCAAGGAACACGACCAGCAGGCCAAAGCAAAGGCGACCCCGAAGAAGCTCGTCTATGATAATTCTGAAGCAATGGTTCGGATAGCTTAGAAACGAAAGCCCTGTCAGAGCAATTCTCTAATGGATGCTCTGAAATGTCCGAAATGCGAGACAAGGCTCATTCCTCAGGGAAGAGTCAGAGGAGTTTGTCGCGAGGCAAGACATCATCCCATCTAAGGAGGTCTAAAAGACTGGAGAACAAAAGCAAGTCCAAAACAAAAAACAGAGAGGGAAGAACCAAGTCTAGAATAAGAAGGTCCGGGAACAAAGGAAAAAGATCAGACTCTGTTCGAGAAGAAGATTCGAAGGACACTTGTGAGCACCTGAGCACGCCTTATAAAAGACCTAAGCCCACACATTTCACCACCAGGATCACCCGCTTTAAGTATCACCGAAGGGCCAAACTCTCAAGGAACATAAAGGTGTCTGAAGGTAGCAAAGATCTGGAGGATCATCTAGGTATCTTTTCGGCCGCTGCAGAGTAGGAAGAGTGGTCCATGCCAATCTGGTGCAAAATGTTTCGCCAAACCTTGAGTGGTGCGGCATGGAATTGGTTCGACGACCTAGACCCAAAGAGTGGGGACACCTTTGAAGAGCTGAGCCAGAAGTTCTTGGAAGAATTTTTACAACAGAAGAGGTATGCCAAGGATCCAACGGAAATCCATGGTATAAAAAGAAGGTTTACTGAAGGGTTGCAGGCATTCATGAACCGATTTAAGCCAAAAAGCTCGCATATCAAGGATGTGCCTCCTGTGTTGCGTATCTCGGCGTTCATGCACGGTCACAGAAATCCAGAACTAGCTAATAAGCTCAATGATAAGATTCTAAAGACGATGGATGAAATGTTTGAGAGGGTTAGAGCGTTCATCAGGGGTGAAGTCATGGCGGGATCAGCCGTGGTAGCTAGAGCCCCGCAGTGGGACAAAGGAAACGTCCATACTGGATGGTCTAGAGGTCAAGAGAGAATCAAAGGAAGGAGAGGTCCAAGAGAGTTCTGAAGGAGCATGGGAACATGCGCTCCCTACTCAAGAAGAGACACGTTCACACCCCTCACTGAGACACCAAAGGAGATCTTGACAATGGAAAGTGTAAACTTCCCACCCCCTGCGCCGTTGATAGGAACTCCGGAGAAGCAAAATTTAAACAAGTTTTGCGACTACCATAGGAATAGAGAGCACAACACTAACTATTGTTTCCACCTAAAGAAACAAATAAGGGATGTTTTGGCATCAGGGAAGCTGGCTCATTTAGTGAAGGATATCCGCCAAGGCAATCAAAGAAATAGAAGTCAAAGGCGAGGGAATGTAAAAGTGATAAACAAGCTAGGTCTGGGGGAAGCCGCAAGAGACCCTACAATGTGGAAGGACCAAGATTTACGGAGGAAACCGTCTTTTCGGCGATACCTAGAAACAACACCGATGCTCCGATCATATTAGAAGGTAAGATCGAAGGCTTTCGAGTCCGAAGGATCTATGTAGACGGGGGAAGCTCTTCAGAAATTATGTATGAACAATGCTTTAAGATCTTCGGTGCTAATACCAAGTCAACATTGAGGAAGTCTAGTGCTCCTCTTGTTGGGTTCTCAGGTGAAATCTACCACCGCCTAGGATTGATAGACCTCAAGGTAACCATGGGAGAACTGGGAAAGGATAAGACTGTGCTTCTGGAGTTTGCCATAGTAAAATGCCGTTCTCCCTACAATGCATCCTAGAAAGGACGAGGATGAGAAGCCTCAGATCAAAGTGATCAACTATACACTCGATGATCAAATTTCTAACGGCAAATGGGGTAGACACCTTGAATACTAGCAGGGAATGTCACACCCCGTCAGTGGTGGAAACACGGGATGCGATGATACCGTTCATCGCACAAGATACAAGATCATATACTTTGCAATTTACAATAATGAAACTTGGATTTACATAAAGTTTACAAGTTAAAACTTGACAAAACCAAATAATCAAAACCCATCTCGACCTAGTTCCCTTGGGTTACATCTTTGCTCTTCCAATGTCATTCATATACCTTTAATTTGACACACCTGAAAATGATACTCGAAAAACATCAATTATTATGTTTGGTTGAAGCTCGTGGGTTACTGACCCTTTAAACCAAAGTTGTGCCAATATTTCAACTAGTGGACTTTAGTGCTATATGACAGTGAATATTATGCAAACAACCATAGTATCACCGCTAATCAATAACCATATGTGACTTACGCACTAATAGGGCCTACGAGTGGAGCACTTAGTAGGACAGGGAACCCTCACACATTCAGGGTAGGTGTACCCAGCCGCTCCAATAACTACATAAATACTGGGTAGGCATACCCATCAGATCCAAACAATCATACAAATACTGGGATAGGTGTACCCCTCCGATCCAAACAATCATGCAACACATAATATTCACATAGCAGTCATAAGCACATATCTTGTCCCAAAAACAAAACCACATTTCGCACAGATCAATTTAAAACATTTCAAAACACATTTGAGTATCATTTTCCCCCAACGAAAAAACAGTAAAAAAATGGGGCTACGAGAACTCACCTCAATCAGCAATCAAAAGCAACCGCACAATCTCAAATAAGGCAAAGCACAATCAATCTCTACGCAAGCGCACAATGGTACCCGACAACGACCTAATATATACTCACTTTATTAATACTTGTACAAAATTATCTTATTGTACAAGTGTTCGTCTTTACTCACCCAAATTCCTCATTTTCATCCCAAAATCCCATTTCAACTTCATATCATTCCGAACTCGTTATCTCATACCGTTAACTTATTACAAAAACCGTCATCTCATTACCAAAACCTTATCCCATTATCAAAACTTTATCTCATATTATGGTTGTGTGGTAATTACTCAAAAACGACTCAAAACACTTGAGCAAAGTGCGACATCAATACAATATAGCTCAAACACTTCAAATCGTTGAACGATACAATCAACCAATATACTCCGCAGAAATCTGACGAAAAAGAAATGAGCAAAAACTCAAAAGCCGAAGATAAATAAATCCACATTTCGCAATCAATACGATATATATATATATATATATATATATAAGTATTTAATAATTTACGTAAAAAATAATATTTTATTATTATTTTCGTCTTATTATCAGGCTAACGGGGTAATTACAACGTCTCGTTATTTTAATATGTCCATGACCCATAGCTTTTACCTCGACACTTAATCCTTCATGAGAATCATCCTTTATTTCTTCAAATCAAATCGACACAACGACTAAATATTTTAAATATTTAAGAAAAGGTTTCGAGTAAAAATATATCTTTTGTCTTGCATTAAATTTTCAAGTAAAATAACTATTTATTAAAATCTTGAAAATTTACCCTTTTTAAGTAAAGTTTCTAAGTATGAATTTCTTTCGAAAATTCGGCATGACCCGTACGTCTATATGACTTTTTCCAAGGTTGCAAACCTTAATCCCAAACACTTTTCACAAACCCAACATTTTTCGACAAAACACAATATCAATACCTTCAACATGTTTTATCCAATCGTAATGGAATAATCCTTTTACGTTCGACAAGTCCAACAAAATCCCCTTTAATCCAAACCAATTCCTTTAGTCCATTTACTAGTCCACTAATTCATTTACTTGTTATTGGGCCCTATGGCCCATTATGGTCTTTAAGTAGTTAGCCCGATAGCAAAACTTAGTCCATACCTCTTTACATAAGTCCAAAATATAAATCAAAACCCAATGGACCTTAAGCCCATTAAGCCGTAACAAATATAAGTCGAAATCCCATATCCGTGGCTCATTAAGCTGAAACAATAAGCTATAAGCTCATAATATTTTATGTATATATAAGCCGAAAACCAAATAAGCCATAAGCTTATAATATAAATCAAAAACCAAATAAGCTATAAGCTTATAATATAAGTCGAAAACCAAATAAGTTATAAGCTTATTATATAAGCCGAAAATAAAAGCTCAAAATAAGCCAAGTCCAAATCCAATAACCAAATCCAATAACCAAATCCAATAACCAAATCCAATATCCAAATCCAATAACCAAATCCAATAACCAATAACCAAAACCAAGTGGGCCGAGCCCACCTTGGCGGCGGACCAAAACAACCAAATGGACCCTTATTGGTCTAAGCCCAAACCGAAAACAAATAAGCCCAAATAAGCTATAACATAGCTTATTGAATAAGCAAAACTTCAAAATAAGCCCTTATTAAGCATTTTTATAAAGTGTAAAATTACCACAACAACCATTTTATTCAAACTTAAAATCCTTTCCTTTCTTTTTTTATAAGCCGACGCACAAACACCCCCTTTATTCACATTTTCGTTTCCAAGATTCGATTTTTACGACGATCAACTTGTACAACTAGTGTTTTAACACCATAATAGCCATAAAAGTATAATTTTTAACAAAGTTTAGAAAACTTACAAGTTTGGATGACCTTGGTTCGGTTTTGACGCGAAAGGAACGAACTCGTACACCTTTTATATAACCTTCATCTACTAACTATCAACCCGCTATCTATTCTTAACCCGTGTCTTTGAGAAAATCTTCAAAATCTTTGTTTCCTTCTTCCTTGTGGTTCGTCCGGTTAAAGAGAGATTTTTGTGGTTTTGATTTTCAAAATGAGATGCATAAATGAGAATTGTGTTAAGGTGGTGGAATATTTGTGTACTAAGGGAACATCTTAGCAAATTTTTAGCCCTCTTGTCCCTTTTTATCCACACTAGGCGTCCAAGCGTCCTAGGAGGGCCTCGGGTTTTCCTTTTTGCATCAGGATCACTTAAAAACTTAAATTTCATCCATTTAAAACGTCAACCAAACTTAGTTATTATTTTTATCGCGTTTAAAATCATTTTTCCATAAATCTAAGTTATTCACACGACACCTGTCATATTAAATTGCTACAAAATCCATTTTGAGCCGTTATCGGTCGACTCCGGACCGAAAAACATAAATTTTGTCAAAACTCAACCGAACCTTGCTCATCCATTTAAAAATAATTTAAACCACAAAATAGGGTTTGACAACTTATATTCAATCAAAATTTCACCTTTTTACGACCATTACAGTCTTTTACCGAATTTCACGAAAACAACCGTTCTCTGATAACTTTCAAATCTCATACTCACGATTCACGTTTTAAACCATCGTTATTTTATCATTATGAATTTATTAAATAAATAAATCCATTAACACATTCCCAAATTTATTAAATCTCCACACTCGGACAAACTGTCGTGCCGGTACGCGCTGCGTGACGATTTTTTGCTAAACGCGGGAAAATTTCCCGGAAAGCACAGAAAACCTCAAAACCACTATAAAATAGAAAAACGAATCAAAATCGATTCATTTACAAACTCAAAACTCCATCAAACTCCCGGTTAAACCGAAACCGTTTTACGCAGAAATAGTCAACAGAAGTCAACTTTTCAGCTTTCATCCGGAAAACTGACAAGATCGAAAGACTTCAAAATACCAAATTACAATATTTTATAATACTTAACCCTGGGAAAATTACCAGTTATCACAGGGAAGCCTTAAGGGAGTGTAGGTAAATAGAGGAAATGTATATGTCGCCTTAGAAAGGTGTTGTACGCTTTGGGAAAAAGGGAAGACTAGCACCTAGGTTTGTTGGACCATTTGAGATCACTAAGAGGATCGGTCCAATAGCCTATAGACTAAGACTACCTAAGTATTTGAATGGTGTTCATGACATGTTTCAAGTGTCGAACCTCAAGAAATGTTTGGTTGACCCAACTCTACAAATACCTTTAGAGGAAATCCAAGTTGATGCTGAGTTGAACTTTGTGGAAGAGCCTGTATAAATCCTAGAGCGTGAGTTTAAGAAGTTGAAGCGGAGTAGAATTGCCATCGTCAAGGTTCGATGGAATTCGAAACGAGGGCCTGAATTTACTTGGGAATGTGAGGATCAGATGAAACTCAAATACCCACATCTCTTTAGCTCTAGAACTAGTTAAAATTCAGGGCAAAATTTTTTTAAGGGGGGTAGAATGTAACCCTTGCGGATTTTCTAGTCTTGTAATGTTTTATTTAAGTCCTTTGACTTTTGACTTTTACTGTTTTTAGTCGGAACAGTTACCGTATTACGGTAGTCAGTCTTATTATCTAGTTGATTCAATAGTTCGTTATTTCTTTTAAATTATTATTATGAGGGATGATTTTATATGTATTTAATTCAATTTCGGGGAGGTTTGTCCGCAAACAGCTTGAAGTCAAACAAGCGGTTCGGAGTCCGTAAATGTTCAATACTTAATTTAAACCAAACTAACTATAAAACATATTGTGTGAATATTCTAAGTGCATGTAAATGTATTTTTGAATCCAATAAAAATTGAAGAATACTAGTAATCTTAAGATCAAGCAAGAACAAGAGTGAGATGTGGGTTAGATGTTAGAGAGAAACTTGGATGGAATGGTATGAAGTATATAAATGTGTGAAAAATGGAACAACTAAAACATCTCTGCCGCTCTCTCAACAAACAAAACTCTCCAGACTAGGAGCGGGTCTCTATAATAGTCTACCCAAATGGCCCCCCGCGCCAATTGGGGATGTGATGAGATAGCGGTTTGGGGTGTATGCTTGGAGTTAATGGGGGGGGGCTGGTGGCGGGTGGTGCTTGGGGAGTGTGTTGTTGTGCGAGGGTGTGGGTGAGAGTGAGCTTGAGTGGGAGTGTATGGAGGTGTGTCTGGATGCGCGGGGTGTGGATCTGAGTGGGTAACAGATATGGGTATGCTTGTGCTCTCTCTGTAGGGGGACTGAGAGCTATAGACTTGTGACACTTTGGGAGTGACCGCGACACTTTTCGTGTTTCTTTACAAGAATTCTCCCTAAGGGGAGGTCACTCCAAGTTACATACTTGTTATCCCTATTGTGTGTGCAGAAACTGACTCTTTGCTTTAAACGCTTAGGACCTTTTGCTATCTTGGGGACTCGAGGACGCTTTGTCGCTGGCCTGGTGATAGGTAGGTGTGTAGTGATCATGCTTCTTGGATAGAGCTTGTTCTCTCTTAAACTTGTAAATTTGACATAGTGACTTGAGCATCTTGGGATCATGTAACCTACCATCGCGCTGCAAGTAATCTCTTTGTCTTCTTTTGAAACTTTGACCGCTTTGTGCTTGCGAACCTTCTGGACCGACATGCTGCATACCATTCTTGAAAAGCTTTAATGTTGCATCTATTCTTGAAATTCTTTAACGTAAAACCCTTTGACATTCTTAGAAAGATGTGTGGTATATAGTTAGCGGAAGGTCTGAGAAAACATGTAATGGCTTTCTGATTGCTCTTTACGTATGTGGTGGGTTATGAGCATGTGGTTATGGCTCTTGTGAGCAGCTGGAATCAGGAATCCCCACCATTTTACATAGTCTGCATAAAACAGTTAGAATAAAGTTAGGGGGACGCTTATTGGCTTTGTGTCAGTTCGCCAGGTTTGGTTAGGAGAAACCTTCGAAATCGTGAGGATCGACCTGTGATCGAGATAGATTCAATTTAAGATAGATTCTTTCTTGATAGACAGGATTTCAGCTGATTCGTATTGAATCTTTCTAGAATCATTAAGTATTTAGATTCATAGTATCTCAGCAATGTTTTCTCTCATTATCGGAGACGTCTCAACGCAGACAGCTCCGATCAGAGTGAACCAGTGAGTTATATCTCCGATCGATATAGAAAATTGATTGAAAATCAATCGGTGTAACATAACTCAAAGTTTTTGTGAACCCGGAGTGGTAATCATTTTAAAAAATTCATAACAAACCGTTGATCCATTTCCTGGAACAGTTTGATTTCTGTTATAGTAATTGCACCTGTTGTTTTCCGTTGTCATCAGAGTTTGATTCCTAAAAGGAATCTGCACAGTTACATACCATGAGCTTGTTTGCTGTTGACTAAGCAGGCCTTTCATCTTATTGTGAATTGAATTCATGTCTGGATGTTCTGGCAAAGAAATACTAGGGATTTTGCGAAGGGAATCTTAAAATGTATCTTGTAATTACAAATTGTGTGACTTAGCAAGCTTCATTGACAAGTGTGCTACTGAGATTTTGGATGATTATTTTGGAATCTTAGACTCATAGTGCTCATATTGGATTATAGTGCTCGGCGGCTGGTGGAGCAGACTGCCACCTTTTCAATATCAACTCACTCGGAGTGAGAAAGTCAATAGAAATGTGTGTAATCTGTGAGAATATGAAAGCAAGATGTCTTTTGAGAGACTCCTTGCTGAAGTGGCTGGGCAGGGTTGTGGCCATAGCGGTCACTGCGGTCATGATGAGTTTGTCAATTGGTCGAAATTGACACTGAGTGTTTATTGACAGCATATGTATTGACCCTGGTTCTGCTAAGTGTATGGAGGGCGTCTTTATTTTTCACCTTTATCCTTAGTCATTTCTTTTTATTCTACAAACCCTTAATGCATCGCCAATGACTTCATAACGAATCCACGCTGTGTGTTGGGTTTGGTTTGTCCAGTGTTAGTCATCACCGTCGCGGATTATTCCTTTTCTCACTTTTTTCTCTCTTTTTAATCATATCTAGGGAGTTTAACAGACTATCGTGGTCTTCTGGGTAGTATCCTCGGGTCTTGGCAGGATACATGGAGGTCTGAAAACCTAGTAAACGATCTCACTTCATCACTTTTAAGAACATGGTCCGTTTTCTGGGTCATCTCCACACTCTTCAAAAACCTATGAAAATTTCAATCCAGTGTCTTGATATAATTCAATAAACACATTTCCACTTTGAGAGTTTTTATCCTCCAAAAAATCTACCCTTAACTGTGCCTCGTTAATGCGTAGTACATGCTAGGTGTGGAGTGCATTGAGACTATTTTATTTGACTCACTTTGTCAGTATTTATTGTAAGTCAGATATAATCACATTATTTCCCTCTTTATCCAAAATGTTATATCCCCATGAATATTTTGGATATCAATCTGATTAAACGTTTGGGGACAAAATGAGAATTATGTAGCAGACTGTGAACCATGTTATTGCTTCCCCCTCCCTTTTTGCGGGTTTATAAGATGATGCCGGTACAATATTTGAAAATTTATGGAATTTAATGAGAACTTTCTTTGAAAAATCCGATTTACTCGAGCACATCTGTAAATTCACCAATAGTCTACAGCTCATTCTGAAACTATTCCCAGGATACGTGTATTTACGAGGATTGACCTTTTTTTAAGATGAGCACAACATATGATTTAAGAATATATGGTCCTTTTGTAGAAGCGTTCGGTCACCCAGTAAGGTCGTCCACCGACAACTAGCTCTACAAATCCTCGCCTTATCTCTTGTCTTTAGTCTTGTCAATGCTCAGCATTCTAGCATTGTGCGTTTGCTTTGTCTTGGCGCTCAACAGTTTTTCTTGTTTCTGGTGGCAAATCTCCACTTTCTAATACCCTTGCGTCGGTCATTTAGAGCAGTTTTCCCACTGGACGATCCATTTTGAGTACGTACCAGATCGCTATCATGAGATATTTGTCGTTACGGCGTAGGTCTTTGGTTATATGAAGGGGGGATCTGGCAACCCTTTTGTGTGGAGATGAGGTGTGTGGGGTGTGGTGAGAGCATCCTCGTTCGTCGCGCGCTCAATTAGGGATGTCTGCGTATGGTGTACACCGTTGAGCGAGGTGGGGAGCTTAGGGGGGGGGTCGAGTGTGACGGACAGATGAATCGGGTGTTTTTGGTGGTGTATGCGAGTTGGGCTTCGGGAGTTGAAGTTTCTTCTTGGGAGAGATAGTTTAAACCCCGTAAGGGTCTCGTGTTTTAACTACTTTGGAAGATCTTCCACACGCCTCTTGGATATGACAAACCTATTAGTGTGTTCGTTGTTTGGTAAACATTCGTAAGCGAGACATTAAATGCAACTCCGTTTTCTTTCAACGCAGAGAGGATTGCGGTAAGATTTGTCCATTTTTCCTGGCACCGAGAAGAAGATAAAAGAAAGAAGCAAGCAAGAAGAGCATATCTTCCACTGTCTTGGAACCTCTAGTCTGTGGAAGTGCCTTCTTTGAACTTGTTAGAGAACATATCATTCCTTCGTTATAGTAATCCAGATCAAGCAGAATAGTCACAGATGCTTATAATCATGCATTCGCACTATTTCCAACCTTAGTGTAGTGACAGCAATGATCCGTCTTTTGGAAAGACGTCAAATGAGCTGATTCACCTGAGATCGGGTCGCACACATACATGAACTGTTCTCTCGCTTTTTGCCATGCGAGATACCCCAGAGGGCCGAAATTCTGTCGTTGATTTGACTGATCTTTTGACTCCACATAGAATTAGGCATAAGTCTTCTATCCATTTGATATGCCCCCCCCCGTAATTGCAGCCGTGTTTTCGATAACTGACGTAGCGTACTTTCGGCTTGACCCAACCACGTTAGGTACTCAGGTCGTTATTTGATGAAGTGCTGAAAATGGTTAATAACACGATGACCTTGAGAATTTGGAACTAACGGTAGTGGCGGAAGCAGGATCGTGAGGTCACATAATTCCCAAATCTCTATTTTTAATTTCATTGGCGCACCTTCAGGGTTGATCCAGTCTAATTTTTCGGTTGTGGCTTTGTAGACTTCCTCACAAATATATTCAAGTTTAGTCAAACTCTTGCAAGTGCCTTTCATCAGCTCACATGTTGGACCTGCTAGCAATTCAGGCGTTAGAGTTTGAACGTTTAGCCGATTCATCACAAAAGCGGAGAAGTCAAATGTAGAGTCGGTTAGTTCATCGAATGACTCTCGAGGGTCTTGTTGTGCCAGGTGGCGTTAAACCACGGTTGGGACAGTTTCTTTGGACGGCGAGGAACAGACCATTATACTGCCTATGATCAGGAGAAGGTAGTATTGTAGGTTGTATTGAAACCAGTAGGAAGATGTAGGACTCTTCTTCTGGCTTGTTCATCCTTGGCCACTGTGTCAAAATCCTAATGTGCCAGGTGCTTCAAAGGAGTCTGTAGGTTGCGTACTTACTCTACCGGGGCAGACAGATTTCTGTGAGTCTTAGATCTGTACATGGTAGTCTTTCCTGGTCTATGGGTTGTCGTTTCACTTGGAGCATGGTAGAATCGGGTTCTTTTCCTGCCCTTTGTCTCTTTGATCGGGACCCCGTGTCTGTTCCAGCGGAGGGTTCTTGAATCTCTCTGCACCATCTCTTGGTCTTTTTAATTGTGACGTATCGCCATATGTATCTACAAGATCTGTGTCGGCTTATAAGGAATCAACTAATGACTTGTAGAGCTGCCTTTGAATATCTGACTGTACCTTGTTGATAGAGTTGTTAGCTTCCATCTTGTCAATTAGGATCTTTTTCAGCTCTAGTTCTGAAAGATTTGCAGCTACAGCATGAGTATTGTGGATTCCTTTGATGATCGCACAGACCTAGACTGAGTTGATCGGTTTAGTTCCAAACTTCTCGATTTTTGGAATAATTTTGGAGACTTCCTTTTTGACTTGATCCTTGATGATTTTCTTCATTCCTTCATCGATTGAGTCAAGGAATTTTTGATTTTGCAGAAGAAGACTCTTCTCGAATTCTGTCATACTTCAATTTGGACTGCAGCCACTACTTCCTGCATTTTATCGCAAGATATTGATAACGTGGTGCTGGGAATGGAGGAGAGCGCTTCCGCATAATGATTTGTTTGTCTGAGTTCTGCGAAGTTGTTCTTCTAATGCTTTCAGTCTTACTCAAAGCAAACAACGATGGGCAAAGTTGGGAAGATTTATGTAGCAAGGAGCCTGTAGTGTAGTAGTAGCCTGGTGTCATAATTGGTGATTTTTATATTTAGTGGTTGTTGTGTTTGAATGACATGGAGGATACGATGTTGGAGGGCGGATTGATTTAATTTGAGCAGTGAAGGATGGCTCCATGATGGCTGTTACAGAAGTATCAATGAGAGAGGTGGCTTCAGTATGTTGTCCAAAAATATCATCAACACCAGTATCTTGGTTTGGATTTAGCATGTTGGAGACGAATCCAGATGATACAGACGAGCTCTGTTGTTGACCATCAGGATTAACCGGAGTTAGGGTCACATGAGTGTCTTCAGTTTCCTGGGTTGCTTGAACCTGGGGTAATATAACATCTGTCATTTCAGCATCTCTTCTATCAAGATCGGTATTGGTATCTTTGACTGCCTCATTTCCTTGATCCTTTTCATCTGTAGCATCTTCATCCGACCTTGCTCCTGCAACATTCGCTCCTTCAACGTCATTGTCACTATCTTCGTCATCTGATGATGAAATACGAGAATCATCTTCATCGGTTTCCTCTTCATGTATTATATCATCATCATGAGTTGTGAGCTTTGGATGTACAAAATCATCACCATCATCATCTGATTCAGTCAGCTCTTCATCATCATCTTCTTGAACTGTCTCATCAACGTCATGTTCATCATCATCTTGAACTTTCTTATCATCGTCATGGTCATCATCATCTTCATCATCTTGAGTAGTCTCATTAACGTCATTTTTATCTGCATCGTCATCATCTTGAGCTTGCTCATCATCTTGATCATCGTCACTTGATTTCCAAGAGATATCATCCTCTGAGTCATAATCAGGTGCATCGGGAACCCCTGGTATAACACCGTTTCTTTTTTCCTCTGCACCAGAACACTAGCATGAGAGACTATGAGTTTCTTGACATGGCTTCTTCTTTGTGATTATTTTAAAGTTGCTCAGCCTTCTGTCAAAATCTTCATCAAGAGAATTTTCCAGCTCTGTAGTCTTTTGTTTTCCTTTTCCAGACTTCTTTTCCTTGGGGGCAGTGGGAGGCTTCTGTTGAGTGATTATGTCTGTAGTAGCTTTCTTCTTGCTTCTTTTGTCTTAGGAGGAATTGTTCCTGATGTCTAGATATTACTCTTTGTATGTTCAGAGTTTTTGCGGATGATGGGATGTCCCTCGTTTTGGTTATGGTTAGTGCCACTGGCAGGCAGATAGCCCGTACAATGAGGTGGGCTTCATTCCTTTGAGATGACATTGCTGGTCGTACACATTGGGTCATCTCTGGCATAGTGCCAATTGACCTTGTTTCTTCTGGAATTGAAGGATCTTTTTCCATGACATAGTTGACAGACTATCTAACTTGGTGTTGAATCCAGGAGGTAGTACATCGCATTGCCCTTCTTCGTTTGTTTTTGTTTCTCATCTTGATGAAAATGAATCCTCCCACAGAAGATATGCATAATCAACGTTCTTTTATTGTACATACCCCACAAGTTTTGAGCTTGAGAAAGGCGCAAAAATTTAGTAAGACTGTCATATGATTGGCATACCACTGGACATTTGTTTGATGATTCAGCCAGCAAATGAACTGATCTCCCTAGGTGTTGGATGCAAAGGTTTAGGTTTTAAGTTTATTGACATTATAGTTATTGACTTTATTACGTAAGTGATCTTCTTATTTCCAGAATGACCAAAGACTGCTAGAAAGATTGAGGATCCCCTTCTCAAGAGGTGGGTCTACAAAGACTTCTTTATTACCGACCCTTCTTTAGGGACAAATTTGAAGGATGTTGTCCCTGATGGCTTCAGACCGGATGACTTTGTGCTTCTTGTTTTCATCTTAAATCGGAAGATCGATTATGAACATAACACAGAAGCCCCAAGAAGTTCTGCCTATAGATCTCTGGGCTCAGCAGTGCCTTGGAATGCCTTTGTAGAAAGAGTGAGCTTTTTAACACATCGTAGACACTTGACGGTTGCTTCCTTTGATGTGACATCCGAAACTAAGCGACGATTACATTTACTAATCTTAAGATTCGTCTCTGTGTCAGCGGATTCACCAATGCATCATCCACGTAATCTGATCCGCTATTGCGAGGCCATGAGTCTGTTTAAGAAAGGAGTGAGTGCAGTTTATAAGATTACCAATCATTCATACATGAGGACCTTTATGACTTTTAGCACTTTTGAAGATCAATCTCCTTAGATAGGACAAATTAGGTGTAAGAAAGGCACCTCTCTACAATTAAGTCGAATGTAGTTAACCTTGGTTTTGTCAAGCTTTTACTGTCTATTTGAAACTAAGAGATTTGTTGAATTTAATATTAGTTAGAAAAAATTTGATCTTAAGTGTGTTATGTCAAAAAATTGGTTAAGTGTTGATAACTTTACTCGTTCTGTCCTCTAAGAGTAACACTCGTTCGGTCCTTAAAAAAACAACTAGATCGATTTGCACTGAAACTACACTTGTTCGGTCCATGTACACAAACTCTCGTTCGGTCCTTAGAACATGTGCTCGTTCGATCCTCAAAAACATGTGCTCGTTCGATCCTCTCATTTAGACACTCGTTCGGTCCTTTCAAGGAATTACTCGTTCGATCCTCACATGATTCACTCGTTCGGTCCTCATAACTCTAGTTCGGTGCTCACAAGGTTCCCTCGTCTCGGTCGGTCTAAGATACCTCGTTTTGATCCTTTTATAGATACCGTTCGATCCTTTTAAAGAAAATACTGCGTTCGTGCACTCACACGAGTCCATCTTTGTTCGATCCTTGCTCAGAGTTACTCGTTCGATCCTTTCTAAGATATACTCGTTCGACCCATGTTATATGATACTCGTTCGGTCCATAAATCCCTAGTTCGACCCTTACACTTAGACACTCGTTCGATTCACAACACATTATTCGTTCGGTCCATATGATTTATACTCGATCGATTTCTTAAATTTGTGCAATATCGATTTTCACATTTAACACTATTCTAGCCTTTTCACTTAGCCATGATATAACAATTTCATACACAAACATATCATATTGTTACATTATTTCGCATTTTACACAAATTTTCGAACACAAAACTTTCAAGAACACTATTGAAATCACAAACAAATGATAAGCTAAGATAACCTAATAACCCTTGATTAAGCCTAATATAACATGAGCCCTCAATCAATTTAACGTTTTTCTCACCACGTGTTGATTTGACGAACCCTAAGTTTATAATTAGGGTTCTACTTTCTAAGGTGACGAAAATGCTCAATTCCTTTTGGGATTGAGTGGATTAGGAGACGAAAAAAGATCGTATGTAACAAAAAGTTAGACCTGAGAGAAATGGATGTGAGTGATCTTGATGGATGGTAGTTCGAGGGTAAAGAGGTTAGGGTGTGGGTGTTGAGAGTGAGTGTACGGGATCGTGTAAACTGGGGCAGTGGGATCGAATGATTGATGGGTAGAGTGGGTTTGTAAGATGATTTCTAACTTTGACACTTGGGGCCCCGAGCTAGACGCAATAGGAGGATGTGGCCAAGGTGGGGGTATTTATATAGGTATATTCAAGATAAAACAATAGCACATTGGTCCCTTAATGTTTTTAAACCTATACTATAGACATAATTAGGCAAAACTACACCTAAAGCTAAAACAAATAACACCTTAAACACATCGGGTGTTAAATTAATTAACTTTTCTTTCATGTGGTATTACGTTCCGTTTGAAAATCTCTTTCCCTTTTTCCAGTCATTTTGATTATGCCAAAGAATTTTGACATTCTCTCCCCCTCAAAACAATGACCCGTTTTATATTTTTAAAGAGCTATCGCCATTCGTTTGTGAAGTCAAATGTCTGTGAAAAATTATATTCCGATGATGGAATGTTTTTTATTGTTTGTGGACCCAAAACAACAAAACACAAGATTAAATAAGATTTCTCTTATTTATTCACATTAGATGCACTGCTGAAACGTACATTATGGAAAAAGAACGCACGTGTTGTGTTGCAAAGTAATCAAAAGCCTTTGCATGGTCATAGGTAGACCATGCCGAGAATAATTCTCGTTGAGAGGCGAAGTTTTCTTTTGAATACTTGCCTCTTTAAGATGAGACACCCGGCGGTAGGTTGATATCTGAAATAATAGAAGCATTGTGGCATGTTTGAAAACATTTGAAAAAACAAAAAAATGCATGTTTATATATATCTTTTCAAACTCTAGACTATATTAAATTCAAATTGAAACTTTTTGTCGAACTTCATTTTATAGGCTTGTATCATTGTTAAATGACATCATTTTAAGACCGTAATGTTATCGATTCAGAACGACATGCCATTGTCCCAACTTCTTTTTGAATTTTTCTCATTTTTTTAATTTTGTATTTTGTTTTTGAAAAGTTTATATAAAAGAAAATATTTTTTGGTTTTTCTGATTTTATAAAAATGAAACTAAAAATCTTTTTGTGTTTTTCTGATTTTAAGTATGTACTTATTATACAGGATATTTGAATAGGTATCACCACTATTCATCAACTTCATCTGCCAATTGTTTCAGGAGTTCCGGCGTTTAAAACTTCGACATTCCAGCAATGTTGCTAGAAATTCAATTCTTTCTCGGCCAAGAGCTTAAGTGAAGATGTCCGCCAGTTGATATTCCGTATTTGACTAAGTAAAGTTCGATCACACATTCACAAACATGCTCCTTTGATGAAAGTGAAAACTGCAATCAGGTTGTCTATTGCTTGGCTCTGGAAATGTTGACATTGTTGCTCAAGCATAAGGCAATAGCACCTTTGTTATCACCGTTAGTGACATTGGAATTTTATTGAATCCAAGCATAGTCGGTAAGTTGTAATTCCTCCAAAGGATCTTGAGCACAAAACCAGGACATAGCAATATATTCAGCTTCGTACTGGATAGCGCAGCGGCTTTTCTGCCTTTTAGACAGCCAGTTACAAGTTATTCACCCAAACGTTGTATCCTGCCTGATGTATACGGGAGTATCATGACAACCAGCATGATCCGCATCTGCAATGCTGTTAGTGCAAAGGGAAGACTTTCGGATACCAAAGACCCTGATGTACGGTTCTTTAGCTACCGAACGATCTTTTTATGCATTAGGTGCTTTTCGGTCGGCGAGCCTGATACCGGGCACAACTGCATATAGCAAATTGTAGGTCATGTTTCTGGCTGTAAGGTAAAGAAGGGTGTCAATCACTACCACGATAGTGTGCTGGGTGATGGAGCTACAGCTTTCCTTCTTATCTCATCCAAGTTTGGACTTCTCCATGGGAGTATCCACTGGGTCAAAGATTCATAGCCCATCTAAATAAGTGATTCAAGAGCTTATTTTAGATTGGTTATGAAAGATGCCTTTGGGACTTTGAGACAACTGTAGTCTATAAAAGAAAAAGAGATTTTTCCCATCATCGACATCTTGAAATTTGAGACATTATTTTAGCGAATAGATCACCCAGTTCTAGGAGTAGAAGCAGCAAGATACTATCAGCGACTATAGATTTTTCCCTTAATAAGATCGTTCGCTATCTCTACGGTTTAAGGCAACAGAGTAGGATCCACTGATGCCTTTGGAGAATTCCTAGGCTCTTTCAGGAAATGAAGACAAATATCTACACGCAACGTGGAGACTTGTTTCAACCCATAAAGAGCTTTCTTAAGCTTGTATAGTGGTTTGGTTTGTCTGGATCACAATCCGTCTGGTTGGCTTAAATGATTCTTCTCGTGATTACCATCAGAAACGCAGTCTTCCCGTCCATTTGATAGATGGGACAATGTTCATGGTGAGCATGCAAACGCTAGAAAAATTCGTATAATAGCCTCTAATCTTGCAACCGGAGCGAATGATCTTCGAACATCGATACCCTTTTTGACGATAACCGCGAGCGACCACGAGCCTTATTTTTCGTCAACACCTACCTCCTCAAGTTTCCCTTTAGTATAGATCCCACTTAAGAGAGCTGGACCACTGTTTTGTAGTAGGAGGAAAAAGTTCCCAAACTCCAGACGTTCAAAATCATGAAGTTCCTCTTGCATAGACTCTCAATTAACATGCTTGGGTTAATGTTTTTGTAGTTCTTTGGGTTCAATCTGATGTTAGGAGGCCTATAGTAGCAGAGTAGGGCTTGTTCAGGGAGTTGGAGGCGTATGAAAAGGTTGTCAAGAGGCAATTATATTTCACTGTGGGTGATCCCTTCGTCCTTTTGCTATTGTGTTCAGGGAAACTTGGTGATCGGGAGGACAATTGTGGTTTTATGAATAACGACTGGGTGACGAAGATTGGAATCAGAAGGAACTTTAGATCGAATACCGCATCCAAGTACGGATCATTACCATATGTGCCACTTTCAATATCTGATTATCTTCTTCAACATCATGAGAATATAGGTGTCATGTTTGAGTTTTGTGTGGTAGGAGAGTTACTTGGTGATGGTGCATCTGTTCAACTATAGTGAGGCAGAGTGAACAGTTGATAAGCTGATTGTTCAGGTTGCAACTTTGCTTCGGAAATAGGAGCATTGACTACGGTGCTTGTAAATATCAACTTGGTGACACATCAAACCATTGGTTGAAACAACAATTCCCAGTCAGATCTCGGGTGGTACACATGGTGTATGCAGGAGAAGGGTTGGCCCGAGTCTGAACTGATTTATCAGGAGGCATATCTGACGAGCAGGGTCTGAACAGTTGTGTTCAAGAAAGCCATCTGCGGTCAGCTATATGGTGTTTTGCGTGACGACGACGTATCCTGGAACGATTTTGGGTTATACCAGGCCTGTGGGCAACCGCTTCGGCCCATCGAAATACCGGAGCTTTTGCTAACTTAAACATAGTGCGTGCTGCTTCGATTGGTTCGATTTGTCTTTCAAACAAACCGTTTTGCTGGGGGCCGTGCAACTTTGGGATTTGGGTTTCTGCGAGATGCCAACCTTATCATAATATTAACGCAATGTCTTATTAACAAACTAGTTCATATTGTTCTGATGCGTCGGACGGTTCTTAAGTCGTTATAGGAACTCTTTTAAAAAAGTTGATAATAAAAGCTGGAGCTTCATCTTTTGATTCCGAACCATTTCACCCATGTAACTGAGGAAAGTTCGTCATCAACAATAATGAGGATGTACTTCTTGTCTGACACTCGCGAAGATTGGGACCCAATAGATATATGCAACCGTTAGAGTTTTTTCTGATTGGTATCTTCAGATTTGGGTTTGTGTGGTTTCTTTGACTTTTGCTAATAACATGCGGAACATAAATGATCCTTTTCAAACCTTGAGTTAGGGAGACAGTACACGTCCATGTCCTTGCCAGAGATAGATAGAACAAAGTTCAAATGATAAAGACGACGATGCCATAACCAAGATTGGTTTTAGACGCCTTTGACAATAGACAATAGGAGAGGCTGCCCTCATATTCCCAAGGAGAGAGATTAAAAGGTTATCCCCTCGAGATTCCCGTCAGTAAATCAAACACCTTCTAGATGCGAATGAAGCTAGTTGTGTTGACGAAAAAGCTACATCAAGATTGGACTCACAAAATTATCCACAAAAAATAGATTATGCTCAGTCCTTTAACGTAATCTCCAAAACCCATTATCTTTTGCAACTTGATCATTTCCGAAATTAACTGTACCTAAGAATTTATGACGAAATGGTGAGCTAGCGGATGCGTCCTCCTCGGTCATGTGCTTTCATCGTTCGGCAACCGGAATCAAATACCCGTGGCCGATTGGGACAACTATGCATTCAAAGAAGTAGATGGAATATTGGTTTTTGTGAATCCCCAGGATTTATGGGTTCTCTTTTTGTTAGCAGCTGTATGGTTTTAAAACTTTTGTTTTGTAAAGAGTCAGTATTTTTATTTTCCTAGGTTTCCTTGGAGTATACCACTGTACACAGGTTTGGTTGATTTCAGCAGTCTAGAACTATTGGTTTCCTAGAAGGCATTCATTAGTAGTGGTTCATCCTAGTTAAGGGCCGCATTTCCTAAATAGTGAAGGTATTCGACCGGGGTAGGTCTCCAAAATTATTATCATCTTCTGAGTCGAAACCTTTCCTGTTGGTTTCCAATTTCTGTCTTAGATTATTCTTCTTAGGTTTAGCACGATAGTTACAACATTCAAAGAATTAGAAACACCCAAACTTATCAAAAAGAATGGAATCAAAATACCAAAAAACGGTGAATACAAACATGATCAGAATTATTGTTCTTGAGATCTGCACAACGCAGATCCATTAAATTAAAACAGTACATTCTTTTTATTTCCAACTAGATTTAACGTTCCTAGGGTGAGCTTTACTTATTTTCGAATTACTACTTGGTGTTTGCAGAATTTCTATATTTGGTATTGCCTGCAGGCTGTGATCCGCTAGCACTTAGTAGAAAGTATTACTCCTGTAGAATGCAACACCGCTTGTTTAGAAACTATGGTTTGAGTCGAGGCAGGTTCTGTGTTTTTTTGGAATAGTGAGTGATTTTGCAACCCCTAACTTTCTAGTCTTTTTTCTCTGTTGCCCTCAATTAATTGATGGACACAATGTTGATTGTAGGCATGATCTACTTATGTGTGAGAGCAACTCCTGAATACATTGGTATCCTAAAGGTGACTTAAAAGTGGATTTGAGGATAATTTGCTTTTACCATGTTTGAATATATCCCTAAGGGACCAAAGCTTCCTTCCTGGGTATGCTTACTCATACGAGGATTGAGCGTCCTTTTAATCCAAATTTGGGTTTAATTGGTTCCATGTTTATCTTTAGACATGTTTGGATCAACCGAGTGGGTCACAGTTCTTGTTATTAAGCTTTTCCTTTACGTTTTCAAACTCATTTTTTCCTGGCTGCTATGACCAAAAACCTTGTTCCTGAAAATTTTGATTTAAATCAGAATCTCCCCAGGGCGGGGAGGGTATTTTTTAAATTGAATTGCTAGATTAACGGCACACACTTGTTCTTTTGAATTGAACACGTTTTGGTTTAACTCGAGTCTTAATGTTGTTTATAAGTCTGTTTCAAATGCTCATTTCATAGCAAACAAGGTTTTGTACTCTATGCTCCAATTCAATGTGGGATGTCTAATTTCATCGCATATCCATTTTGACTGAACTATCCTCCACAGTTCCTTTTAAGGACTTAATTTGCTCTTTCAATTGCAAGGACTGTGTCTTTCGGCTTGCGAGAGCTTTCACTTCACTAAATTCAAACAACTGAGTAAAAACTGGGCCTTTTGATTTAAATAACTGTTTTCTTGTTGAAAAATTCATGATTTAAGTTAAGCGAATCAGTTTCAAAGTGAATGCATGTTTTTAACGAGTTGTAAAACACTTGCAATGTTTATCGTAAGTTTCTTTTGTATCAACAAAATCTTTTTCTTGCAAAGCCTCAGTCTCGTGTCTTCGAGACACTTTTGACATTTCAGTCACAGTTTCACCCTTGCTTCATAGACAAATTCACAACAGTCTATACAATATCCTTATCAATGGCTTGTGCTAAGAGTCGTTCCATTTTCATTAAAACTTGATTCATTTTAACTTCGAAAGTTTTGGGGCTCAAGCGAAGTTGTTCGACAGCCTGTTCCATTTGATAAAAAAGACTTTTTGTGGAATCGGCATAAGTTCTTAACAAGTATCGGTTTGAAGTTATTGAAGTATTTTTAACTTATTTATAAAACGGATGATTTCATCACGAAAACACGCTTTGTATGATCAAACCCACGTGACCTAGTGATCGCTGTGGCAGTTGGTTTTTTTCTTTGAAAACCTGATCAAGCAGTACGATAGCGTATTTAAGTCTTTCAAGCTAGTATTCACCATACTAATGTAGGAAGTTCTTTTGGAACCTCATACTATGCTTGTAGTGGAAGAATGAGAAGGGTCTAAAGTTGGGACCGAAGTGCTTTTCCACTAGCATGTTCACAATATAAATCAGTTTGTCGGATACAAATCGTTTGTAGTAATCGTTATAAGAAAATCATAAATTCATCGGTTTTCGTTCTTGTTTATTTTATGTTTCACACCCAATGGATCTTTGTCTTTCAAAAGCAATTTTTGAACGAACTCTTTCACTTAGCTCTAATGTCTTCATCAGAATCAGGGAGTCAATACAGAGATTTGGCTTTGACTCCGAGCTTTTTCATTACAGAAAGGTTTTTCATAACCAGATAGCTTGTTTGAGGAAAAAGATCATCACAAAATTTTGGATTGATGTCAGATTACGACCAGTTTGCGCAGAATACCTCTTTTGAACATGTGATGTCAAGTTGTTAATTTTTCCATCTAACTCACTTTCTCTTTAATATTTCTGTTTTCTTTTAATTTCAATTATTTTTGCCTGTTCAGAAATGTTTTCAGTTTAAACATCCTGATCTGCATTGTACGAACCGATTTTGCTTAAGATGTACAATCTCGGCCAAACTGTTCATTTGATCTGCAAAATGTTTTCAACATTTTGTTTTTCTTTCAAATCTTTAACTCTTCTTTATATCTGTCAGAGCTGGGTAGTCCAAGCATTATTAACAGAGAAGCAATGCGTCACTTGGGTAGTTATTTGTTTCAAACATAGACAATATCCGGGACATTTGTTGAGCAGAGAAGAGTTAGAGTCTGACAGTTTCTGTTGGTGTTTCATCAGATACTGAGACTAAGGTATGATATGTATCACGTAAGTTATATTAGTTTTGATGACTCACATTCATTTAGATGTCAGAAGGTGCCGTCTTAGTTGCTCACTTTCATTGAATAAGTATAGTTTAGATTATTCTTGATTGTGTACTCCGTGAGTGCATCTGAGCACATTCCTTGAGGAGATTGGCCATTGGAGAAATCTTGGCTTGAAATGAGTGTTCCATCACATCAGAGGTCCATAGTATCGGCATCCAGATCATCGGCTTGATAGCAGCATTGTGACGTGATGACTGTCTGATAGTTTATGGACATCAGGAGTCTAGATCTGCCAAAAAGGCTAATTCTTATTCCTCTGTTAAAGCTTGACCACCTGCTTAAGCTTGAACAAAACACTTTATCGTGAAACCATGTTTTCATCCCTTTTGCTCCTGGGCTTAGTGCACTGCTTGGCAATTATGAACCCTCCCATTTGCAATTGTAACTTCACAGTTCGTTGTTCCCGTGTTGCTACTCACTTTGCGCACCATGTTTAGAAAACCCTTGTGTATTTTTTGTTGTTCAGCCGCATAAGAAGTTGTCCCTGTAACAGGTTGCACAGTACTTTTTCCATCATGGATGGTAGCTTGTTGATGAGGGTTTGACGACGTCCCTTCAGCTGATTGTTCATAGTAGGATACGAGATGTGACCTAACGCAGTTCAAAGAAATGAATAGTAGTTAATTGCGGTCAATTGGATCATCCCCCTTCTGGAACCCTGGAACAACATAGACTAGGAGTCTGGTTGGGAAAACTCAGGTTTGTTGCTGTTGATTATGTAGTGGACGCATATTCCAACTGGAATTGATGGTTGTTGAGAATAAAGTTGTGGTGAACGTTGGATTTGATTACTCATTTGTTGGATAAGTACTTGAATTGAAGAGGTGTTGCTTGATGGTTGAGTATGTTGATGTTGATACGGTGTAACAAACTGTGGCAGATGCTATGGTGAAACGTGATGTTGAGCTAGAGACTGTGGTATGAGTGTGTAGATGAGATGATAGTGCGGCGAGTTACATTGGGGTGAGATGCAACTAAAGCTAAGAGGATAGGGTTGTTCATGCATCCATAACGAATTCTATTGCATTGCCGTTCATGTGTTGCAGAGAGCATGAAGTTGATCCCATTGGTAGCGTGTGCAAGTCTGTTTGACCAGTTTAAGATCATCAGTAACAAACTTTGCTCCATTCATCAGGAAGAGTGTTTAAGAATTGGTGTTCACTTGTAAACCTGCTCCAACGGCTTCTTGTAACATGTTTAATCATTGAGTAACAGGAAGTGAACTAAGTTAGTACCTTTTCAATGTAACTGGTCTCTCCTCTTTTGTACGTGACCTTAATAAAATTCATTCATACAGCTGCGTCCATGCATCACATTCTTGTTGGTTAATGACGTTCCTTGCCTCAGCAGTTTAACTCTTCTCCCAACGATCCAATTGCCACTCGTGTTGACTCACAAGAGCTATATTTCAGTTGGTAGGCCTTGGAGAATGAGTTTATGCTTTGATGTCGCAATCTGCTTGAATGGCTTCAGCTGGGTTAGTTCAATCATAATCCTTTAGCTTGTTACTCCATCTCGTGATTGAAGGCCCAACACAAGTGGTATTTTTCAACAATGCAAGTTATCCATCTGCCATGTGGGTTATTATCATATAACGTTTCCATTGCTTTTCTTGAAGCATACCAGTGTTTTTAGCATTACGGTTGATTTGTATGTCTCCTCAGAGAGAAGGGATTTCTCAGCAAGAGAGTCATTGTGATTCAAAAAAGAATTTACAAATTGCTTCGATAGGGTGGTGTTAGAAAGACAAATTGTGTTTGGTTAGTGATTGTAGGTCTTGAATAAAACTACACGGGATTTTACAATTCTTGCAAAACAGGGACGCAAGGTGTTTGTTTCAGGGATTTACAAGGTCAAAGAAATAACCGTATAATTTAAAATTGAGTTTGTTAAGTTTAAACTAAATTTGATTTTCACTGGTTCGGTTCTCTCGTTAGATCCGCTAGTTCGATCCTCTCGTTCGATCCGCTAGTTCGATCCGCTAGTTCGGTCCTTTCGTTCGGTTCAAACTAGTGAAAAACGCTCGTTCGATCTTAACTAGAGAGAGCTCGATCGATTCTAACTAGAAGTCACTTGTTCGATTCAAACTAGAAGTCACTCGTTCGATTCAAACTAGAAGTCACTTGTTCGATTGACACTGATGAATCTTGTTCGGTTCAACCTAATGCCCAGCTGTATTGGTCCTCTGTATGTTTCAAGTGTCGAACCTCAAGAAATGTTTGGTTGACCCAACTCTACAAATACCTTTAGAGGAAATCCAAGTTGATGCTGAGTTGAACTTTGTGGAAGAGCCTATATAAATCCTAGAGCGTGAGTTTAAGAAGCTGAAGCAGAGTAGAATAGCCAACGTCAAGGTTCGATGGAATTCGAAACGAGGGCCTGAATTTACTTGGGAATGTGAGGATCAGATGAAACTCAAATACCCACATCTCTTTAGCTCTAGAACTAGTTAAATTTCAGGGCAAAAATTTTTTTAAAGGGGGTAGAATGTAACCCTTGCGGATTTTCTAGTCTTGTAATGTTTTATTTAAGTCCTTTGACTTTTGACTTTTACTGTTTTCAGTCGGAACAGTTACCGTATTACGGTAGTCAGTCTTATTATCTAGTTGATTCAATAGTTCAGTTATTTCTTTAAATTATCTTATTGTGGATGATTTTATCTGTATTTAATCAATTTCCGGGAGGTTTGTCCCGCAAACAGCTTAGAATGTCAAACAACGCGTTTTGGCACGTCCGTAAATGTTCAATACTTAATTTAAACCAAACTAACTATAAAACATATTGTGTGAATATTCTAAGTGCATGTAAATGTATTTTTGAATCCAATAAAAATACTAGAAAACTTCGGGTCACATTTTAAATCACGAACTAGGAGCGTTAGTTAACTCAACAAGTGACGAAAGGCACCTAGGATCCCCCTAGGATGCCTTGTGGCATTCAAAACCCTTAGGGGACAAGAAGGTATGGAATTAGGAACCATGTCTAGAAAAGGTTAATGCATGTCTTGATTTGTCTTCATTTCAAAGTTACACAAAAACACACACACAAAATATTTTCTCTCCTCCTCTCCTCCTTGCTCGTGTCCGAACACACATACACACACATAACAACATAAAAAATTTCCAACTTTGATCAAGAACATAAAGGTTTAAGCGTTTTTGGGTTGATTCTAATAAGCGTGGGTATGTAAAAACAACGTTTGGGTTGTCGGTTTCGTGTTAATCTCATCTTCAAAACCCTATTTTGTAAGTCATCTTATTTCAAATATTCTTGTCCTTTTAGTAGTCTAATGATGCATAGTGTTGGTTGTACGGTTCGTTTTCAAAAAAATCAAACACAAAAAATGTACCAAACACCATATAGGAGTGCGTTTGGGTTAGAACAAAAGGAAAAGAGGACACAAGGGTTATTTATTTTAATATAGCGGTTGCGTTGGTGAAGTGACATTATTTTCTTATTATAGATTTTAGCTTATTTGGCTTATTTATAAGCTTTAGTGAGCTTATTTATGGGCTTATTAGGTTCGAAAACCACAAAAATCAAAAAGAAAGAGTTTTTGCTTATTTACTTCTTTTGTCATATTGTTATATCTTATTTTAATAGCTTATTTTGGTATCTAAAAGTACAATGTAGCTTATTAGCTTGTTTAAAACTATAGGTATTTAGTTTTGGGCTTATATAACTCACGGCCCAATAAGGTCCAATAAGCCACGGCTTATTGTGAACCTTATTGTGGTCCGGCTTATTTCATGACTTTTAGTTAGAGCTTATTTTGATATTTAAGGACTCGTGTAGCTTAACGGCTTAAAAATAAGCTCCGGATAGCTAATTTTGGGCCTAATAGGCCACGACCCAATAACCTAAGCCTAAACCATGGCTTAGTCTTGGTCCGTGAGCCCTGGCTTATATTGTGGATTATTCATCTAACTTATATTTGTTAATGGGCTTAATATAGGGCCTAAATCGGATTTAAAACCTAATAATATTATTTTGGACCATTATTGGGCCTTAAGGCCTAATAAGCAAAAACTAGTCGTTGTACATATTTAAAACGGACTTTAAAAGTAATACATACTTATATATATATATATATATATATATATATATATATATATATACTAGGATAGTTAGAAAGTCGTTTGGAGAAACACGTCTTGATAATTGTCGCGAAATGTGATTTTGGTCGTTTTGTCGGAATTGATTTGTTTTAGGGAAAATGTTTGGAAAATGAGGTTTAAAACCTTGGAAAAAGTTTTATAAATGAATGGGTCATGCCGAAATTTTATAAAAATATTATACTTAGAATATTTTATAAAATTTCCACTTTCTTAAAAATCTGACAAAAAGACGAAATAATAAAATATTATTATTTTAATAAATCGACTAAAAGACGAAAAACATATTATATAACTTTATAAAATATAAAAATTCTATAAATGGTCTAGCGTGATTAAAATGTGTGTTTACTTATAATCTATACAATTTAAACTAGGTAACTTGAGGCTATCGGATAGATTACCGGAACATATCTATTAATATCTATTATCTAAGTCTTGTTATTTTTACTTGTCTATTTTCTTAACTAGTATAAGTGTATACAATCTAACATACATACTTTGATATATTTTCCTTCAGGTCTAAATCACCAACCACTACGCAACCAATACTACTAAAATCAGTAATACAAAACGTTTTTCAAAACTCCTAGGCATCAAACCCAAATAGTCCATTTCAAACATATTTCTAAATCAGTCAAATTGCTAGGTCGTTTCAGGAAGCCATTGTACGCCGTTGTTTGACTATCATATTCTCTGCTACTTATTATCGTTGTTAAGGTGAGTTCTCGTAGCCCCACTTTTAAAACACTTTTTCGTTGGGGGAAAATGATACTCAAATTCATTTCGATGCTTTTTCATTTATGCAAAAACTTCTATTTCTTTTGGACAATGCTATGTGCCTATGATTGCTATGTGAATGCCATGAGGATAAATTGTGCACAAGTTCTTTGTGAACCTCTATGCAAGGACTATTTAGCCGACTGTGTAGCTCCAGCTAGTAGGCGATAGGTTCGGAGGACTATAAGCGCGCGGAATATTATGGATTGTTGATTGGGTTGGATGCTATGATATCATGTGATTTCTATGTCAGGATTCTAAATACTATTGCATGCATTTTGTTTTCCTATTGCATAATTGTCCACTACTTAAATTCTAGCACATCAATTGGGTTTACTTCTAAACCTACGAGCTCACCAACTTTATGTTGACCTTTTCGAGTATCATTTTTAGGTGATGCAGTTGTTCGTTAAGCTCAAGGTAGAACTGCCTTAGAGACCTAAGCTATCTTGTGAGGGATCATTGATGAAAGATTGTATTTGAGACTTGTTTCCTTGTTGATGTTCTTAGATAATTCTAGACTTATTTGCCCCTATGTCGGGAGTTGGTTGTAATAAATTTGAACTGTGTGTTGTGTTCATCGACTATTCAACACAAGTTTCATACTTGTCGTCGTAGGACGTTGTAACACTTTTGATATGAATTTTAGATTTCTCTATATTGTATCATGTGTTATGACGATCAATCCTCCGTCACCCCTCGTGTTTCTGCCATTGTTGGGGTGTGACATACTGTAACTTCTGCTTTTGGATTCATAGTTTTGTGGAGGTGTGTTATTCAAAACCTGTGGAACGGAGCGGTTGCCTCCATAACCTCTTCCCTATATCTTCTGGCCTCCATCGTCTTAGGGACTTTATGTCCTTCCACCTGGTCAACCAACTCTTTGGAGTTAACAAATACATGCAGATCTTTCATACCTTTTCTGACATAAGCGACTAGACTGGCCAACAATGCTTCGTAGTCCATGCTTTCTTCGAAGACGTAGCAATTCAAACGGATGGCATATGAGTTTGTTTCTTCATCCGGGCTTACTAGAACCATCCCTACGCCCGAACCTCCTTCGACAGTCTCTCGTCCCAAGTATAATCTCCGTGCTCTTGGTGTTGCAGGCTGCTCCTTTTAGGGTTTTCTGTACGTTCCTTCCTCATGGCCTGCTAATGCATGCAACACTTGCTCCTCTTGTTCGAGGAACTTTCTCACCACCTGTCCTTCTACCTCTTTTTTTGCGATGTACGAGATGTCATACGTCCTCAACCCTGTTTCCCATTTCACAATCGTCCTTCGACACCGAACATTGCTAACATTTCCCCTATTGGGTGATCCGTTACTACATGGACTTTCTGTTTCAGGAAAGTCATCCTCAGGGACCTTGCCGTTTAAATCATTTCTAGCATAATTTTTTCCATCAGAGTGTAACATGTTTCTGTTCCTTGTATCGGTCGGCTTACATAGCAGACAGGTGTTTGGACCCCTACCATTTTCGCAATTAACACGGAGCTTATCGTCTCGCTTCTTGGTTGTAGGCAGATCATCAGCACTTCTCTCTCTTTTGGAACGGTTAATGTTTGTAATTTACTCAACTTTCTTTTTATCCTTTGGAAGGCTTCTTCAGTCTTCCTTGTCTAGTTAGGTCCTTCTGTTGCATCCAAGCTTCTTCAGACATTGCAGATGTTGAGGTAAATTTACGTGGGCTACTTGGGCTTGGTAAAAGTGACCTCAGCGGTGATGAATATCGAGTTCAGCTTGGTTTCTCCAGAGCTTAATCCTTCGTCTCCTAGCTGAAAATAAGAAAGAACACCGTTAGCTCGTCTCGGGGTGTAGATTCGGGATCAACTCCGGTGTATGAGTAAGTATGGTGGTATGAGATAAATGCAAAGAATATAAAGTGTAGTCCGGAGTAGGTGCTGTGTGTATCATCCTAGGGAAATGAGCTCTCCCTTTATACTATTTAGGATTATCTACAAGACATAACCGTGGGGCTCTCTCTTGGTATGAATTGTCGGCTACGTGTCATTCCAAGGATAGTGGTCCTTCACAAGGACTGTACCTTTGTCGGTTTGTCCTTAGACACCGCTGCATAAGGACGGAGCTAATAACTCCGAACCTGATATGTCCTTCGACATACCAGCTTCTTCGGAGTTCTGGTGGTATCTCCGGACCTGACATGTCCTTCGACAAGTCAGCTTCTCTGGAGCGTTCATTTAGTTTTAGCCCGTGTTGTTTTGGCAGAAGTATCTAAGCTTATATTTCTTCTTCGAACCTTCGGGGAAGACTATACCTCATCATGTCCCCCCAGTCTAGTATGAATGTCACTAAGGCTTTCGTGCTAGACTCATTAAATTACGATTAAGAGTTAGAAATTTCTTCTTGCTTCTTTAAATATGTAGATCGTCCCTCTCTACTAGATGAGTGTTGACATGTCATCTTCGTGGCTATCCTTCCTTTTAGCTATTGATTGGGTCTGCGTCATGCTTGTGTCATGACGGTTGATTTTCCTGGAACCCCTATAGAATAGCCTTTCTTTATTTTTACATTTACTTTTTATTTTTTTTACCCCTGCCGATGCATTTCCTCCTTTTTGGTTTCAAGGTCTGGTTGCTTGCCGATGCATCTCCTTTTTTGAAAGTAGGTACTTTCTCTCTCCTCTTTTTCTTATTTTCCCGCCATGTATAAAAATAATATGAAAAACCGTATCTATACCCTTTCTAAGAATGACTTAAAAGACTTGGTGAAGACTTGTTGTATACCCCTAGATCTTCATCCTCGTTTGCCTGATCTTGGGTTTACCGTGGATCATCTTCCTGGTAATGCTATAGCCATTTATATCGAGTTCCTCTAGTTTTTTGGCATTCGTATCCCTTTTTCGACATTCCTTTTATCTGTCCTTAAATATTTCAAGGTACATATTTCCCAGTTGGTCCCCCTAGGTTTGAATAAGGTGGTGTCCTTTGAGGTTGTGTGTCGCGACTTAAATATTGTTCCCATCGTTACTTTGTTCCGTGTGTTTCAATGTCTCTGCAAACAAGGGGATTGGTTTTCTTTTTCCAAACATCATAATACGGAGGATGTTTGTATGGACGATGGCCCTTTAAGCCTAAAGAAGTAGAAGGAAAAGTTTTTCCTGATAGATCGTAGAGCTATTCCAGATCACCTAACATTGAGACACTCTTGTTCATGTGTTTCGGATGACCTTCCTACTGATGGCTACGATCGGAATGATGTGGAGCGGTTATATGCTCATTTAATTTGTCTTCGTGAGATGAGGGAGGAGGTTCTTATCCGTTCTGGGTTAAGTTCTGTGTGGTTTAATAAAGAATGTTGCTTGGTGTTCGAAGGATTATGATAAATGATGGTAGGCTAGGGGTTATGATTTCCATTCCTTATTTTTTGTTCCTTTTGCTGTGTGCTAACCGATGTTTTGCTTTTTATGCAGAAATGAGCATCTATGATTTTATGACGCTTCCTTCTTGGGGTGACGCTAAGGTTGCTGAAGAACCTCATCATCTTTCTTTGCCACTGTTAGAGCGTGTTCCGTCGCACACTACTGCTCTGGTGGCGGATGGTGCTATGATTCTATTGCCTACTCCAAATGAGATTGCTGCTTCTCTTCTGGACCTGCGTCTTGCTAAGAAATCAAAGGGTCCTTCTCAGGCTAGGGTTCGTTCAGCTTTGGTTACTGCCCCTGAACCTGGTCAGCCATCAAAAAAGAGGAGGCCGAGGAAAAGATATTCAGAAGCTGGTTCTAGTGCTCTGAAACTGGGTCACACCTAGGGTGTGGATGAAGCTGATTTAACCAATTTTTATGCTAAGATTGAGAATAGTTTAGAGAAGGATGAAGGTACTTCTGATAGGGCTGCTTTGACCCCCACACCATGTCTTGGTAAGAGATTGGGTGTGCTCCTCCTTTTGTGGCTGATGTTAGTGACTCTGGACTATCCTATGGTGGGACTTTAGTCCATGCTTCTACTTCTGGTCGCGGTCTTTCTCTTGGAGGTACGATGTGATTTCCTTTTCTTTTGTTTCTCTCATGTTTTGTATTTTGTGTTTTTGGTTGAGTTAGTTGCTTGCGAATTTTTAGGTGCCGTTGTTAGTGGCTATGTTGGGAAGTCCGGGGCTGAGGTTTTGCGGCGTTAGGTGGATCCGTTGGATTCCTTGGCTCGTAGTGCTCTTGCTCGTGATGTGGAGTATGATCAGATTCTGGAGGATGATTTTGGCACCATTACTCGTGGTGAAGAAATTGATTTGACCTTGTTTCCTCTTACTCATGGCCCCTATCAGATGTCTTATCCGTATGAAAGTGCTTCCTCCCCTGCATATACTAGAGAAGAGTGGAATGGTCGTTATGCTCCGAAGGGTAACCTCTTGTGTAAGGATATTTTTAAGGATCCGGACGTTTGTCAGAAAGCTCTAGACCGGACCATTACACCTGCCGAACTTAAGAGAACTAAATCTTTACTTCCGTTGGATTTAGCGAATCGTTTCAATGTTCTTAGTGATCTACTGGTTTCCCACGGTGTGGAACTGAATTCGCGCTATACAGGTTTGGTTTCAACTAGGAATCATCTTCAGGAGAAGTTTGATCGAAAGGCTGGGTATGTCAAGGTTCTTCGTTGGGAAGTTACAGATTTGGATGGTAAACTTGAGAGGATGTAGAAGGATTGTGATGCTTTGGTTCAGGAGAACAGGGAGTTGTGTTCTCAAAAAGATGTTGCTTCTGTTAAGGTGAAGGAATTGCGGACTGAACTTACCGATGCTAAGGTTGCCTCTATAGGTTTATCGGAGGAGTTGTCTCAGACCGATGCTAAGTTATCTGACCAGGCCCTTGTTGTGAGGGATTTGCATAATCATCTTGCTTTAGATAAGGCCAGATCTCAAGGATATAAGGATGCTATCGATGGTTTAAGGGAGGAGGTTACCTGATTTATTGGTTCTGGTGCGGGGAGTCTTGTTCGAAAGTTGCTATCGAGTGATGAATTTCATGTTGCTCTTGATCGTGTTGCATCTCTTGGCATAAATTATGGCTTTGAGAGGGGTTTACGCATGGGGCGTACCGATGTTGAGTTTGAAGCAGCTGTCCAGAAAGTTTCTAACTTCCGTGTTGGCACTAAGGCTGATTTTGACAAAGCTCTGGTTGATTTTCCTACTACACCTTTTCCTTTTCTTAACAAGATTTCTGCGGCATCTGGAGGAACTCTTTTTGAGGTGACTCAAGTCTTACCGGACAAGCATATTCATTCGGTAATCCCTGCCTCCGCTGTTCCATCCATTGTTAATGAAGATGCAGATCGGGTGCTCCTTGAGCATGCTTCTAATGCCTCAACTGCTAGTATTTAGCTTGATCTTTATGTTTATTAGATTTTAGCCAACTTTTTGAATGTGTAATGTTCTGAACACTTGGTGATGGTTTTGTTACTATTGTCCCTTTTGATGGTGCTTTGTTAGCACCCCTACAGGCCTTGTGGTTTGCCCAGTTTATATTATCCTGCGTCTAGCATTTCTCTTTATGATGTTGTTTCTGGCTTACTCGTTTGTTTCAATTTTTACATAGTACGTTCATGTTTTCCCTTTGTATTTGTTTGTTCCTTAAGACACGGAAAAGGTATAGATCAATGTAGAGTATTTAGCCAACTCTTTATGTCTTGAGTATACATACTTAGAGAATTATTATTAGAACCTATGTATCTTATATGGTATTTCTCCATCCGATGTAGCTATTCATCGTAGAGCTTTCATGGGAGGGGGGAGACTTTGTGCTTCCTCACTTCCACTGGCGAACTTATGTGTTTCTTTCTATCGCCCTTGTTGTTGCTTACTATTTCATTCGGAGGTAGCGAACCATCCGATGCATTTGTGTTTTCATGGATTCAAAAGTTGTTCTTTCATACCCTCATAAAGATGTACATTAGATCTGTTGCTTCCGACATAAAAAATAAAAAAATTTACATGTTTTTCCAGGGGGTCTAGCAACAATTGTTCTCCTTTTCCTTATTTCCTACTACATGTAATATTTCCTCAAGTTACTAGAGTGCCAAGTGCGCGGTATTTCTGCACCGTCCATGGACCGGAGCTTGTAGGCACCTGTGCCATATGTTTCAATAACCTCGTATGGTCCTTCCCACTTTGGTCCGAGCTTTCCTGTGCTCTTCACTTTTGATAGTTCGTTTTTCCGAAGGACAAATTCTCCTACCTTGAATTGCTTGTGATGGACTCGTTGGTTGTAATACTTTTCCACGTGTTGTTTTCGTCTTGCTTCTTTGGTTGCCACTATCTCTCTCCGCTCTTCGAGCAGGTTTAAATTCATCATGAGTGCTTCTTCATTTTCTTCATTAGGCCAGGCCCCTGAATTGTTCTTCTTGTAGGTATGCCTATTTTTGCAGGTATGACCGCTTCAGTACCATATGCTAGGCTAAATGATGTTTCCCCGTTACTCATTTTAGGTGTTGTTTTGTGGGCCCATAACACGTTTGGTAGTTCTTCTACCCATGCTCCTCCTTCCTGATGTAGCCTTGTTTTGATTCCTTGCATTGTGCTTCGATTAGCTCTTTCTACAGCTCCATTTGCTTGAGGATGATATATCGATGTAGAGACGAGTTTTATTCCTAGTCCTTCTGCCCAAGACTTGAATAGGTCATTAATCAACTGGGTTTCGTTGTCTATTATTATGGTGGCTGGTATTCCGAACCTGCATACAATGTTATTAATGGCAAAGTTTTTGACCCGCTTTCCTGTTATGCTAGTTACTGCCTTGGCCTCTATCCATTTGGTAAAATAATCAACGGCTATAATCAAGTACTTGATTTTGCCCGAAGCCTCGAGTAGAGGGCCAAGAATGTCCATTCCCTATTTTCAGAAGGGCCATGCTGAAGTAACGGAGATCATGTCATTTTTTGGTAGCTTCGATATGGTGGCGTACACTTGACATGAGTCGTAGCTTGATAACTCATTGTTGGCATCTCGATGCATACTTGGCCAGAAGTATTCGGCATTTATAGCCTTATGGACTGCCCTCCTTGGTCCGTCATGCATTCCGCATGACCCCATGTGTATTTCCTTTATTAGATACTTGGCCTGAAGCGGTCCTATGCATCGGAGCCGTGGTCCTAAGTATGACTTTCGGTATAAGACTCCTTCCTTTATAGTGTAGTTGCGTGCTTTTTCTCGAATTGTTCGTACTTCGGCAGCATCATCCGGTAGCATTCCATGTTCGATATATTCTTAAATTGGTGTCATCCAAGTTCTTGTTGCTTCCTCAATGATTGCATTGACTTCCGCCATATCCACCGATCGCTCGTTGAGTTCTTCAATTAATACCCCCTTTGGAAGTCCTTCACATTGTACCGCCGCAAGTTTGCTTAAAGCGTCAGCCTTTCTATTTTCATCTCTTGGTATGTGACTTATCCGGAAGTTGCTGAAGCTTTGAATTATCTCAAGGACCTTTTCCTTGTATTTCTTTATCTTTTCGCCTTTCGCTCCGTACGACCATTCCACTTGATTTGCTACCAACTTCGAATCTACGAATGCATGCATCTTTTCAACCTTCATTTTTATTGTTATTCTTAAGCCTGCTAACAATGCTTCATATTCCGCATCGTTGTTTGAGTTGGTGAAGTTTAATCAAAGAGTGTAGGAGTACTCCGTCCCCTCTGGATCTATCAAGATAAGACCTGCCCCGGATCCATGCTCGTTAGATGCTCCATCGGTGTACAGCTTCCATACTTCTGCTTCGGCCTTAAGATTTTCAGGTGCTTTGGTTGCTGTGGTTTCTTGTTCCTCCCTTCCTTCTCTTTCTTCTAAGGTATCGTCTGGCCCATTTGTATCCTTCTGTGTAGGGTTGTCCTTTGTCATTGTGTCAGCCAAGAAATCGGCGAGTACTTGCCCTTTTATCGCGCTTTTTGGGGCGTATTTGATGTCATAGGCTTCGAGCTCTACTCCTCACTTGGCCAATCTTCCCATTGCTTCCCGATTGTTTAATATTTGACTTATTGGCTTGATGCGTATTTTATTTTAAAATATATTTTTACCAAGTTTTAAATTTATAAAACTCGATCTACCTAACAACGCACTAACGGACAAAGAACCCGATCGTGGGTAGTATAGAATGGTAAATCCGAGGTCGTCCCAAGAGCTAAGTTGTAATTGGTTTTAATTTGAAATGTCACGTTTAGAAAATGGTTTTTGAATTGATTTGAAATAAATAACAATAAAATAAATTACTGAAAATTAAAAGAGTTGGAGATATCAAGAGAGAAAACGTGCTAACCTAGTTACTTAATTGCTACTGTTATGAAAACTTTTTCCTGTGCAATGTTAAACTATGGTTTCATTAGTGGTTTCTAAGGTCGATAGACTTGAATAGGCATATATAGTCTATCTTATACTTCCCGCGATTCCGACTCAGTCCAAATCGGAGGTATAGGATATCCGGTTTTGTAGTGATTAATCCCAACTATTCCCAAAACTGATCTAATAATCTATACGGATTATTAACTCCATCTGAAAGAGTTCTTGTGCTTTTTAAGTATATTGAGTGATAAGTGCGGTGACCGGTTAGTTCCTACACTAGGGGTCGGATTCATAGATCTTCCCTGGTACCCAATGGATCCCATATTGACTAGATAATCTAATAATGGGGCAAGTAAGGTCCAAACCACCCGTACTACCAAAACCTAGGGTTACACGATAGTCAAAGAATATCTAACGAAACCATAATCTAACAGGAAACAATCATAACAAAAGTAACTGCATAACTAGGCCAGCACTTTAAGTGCTTAGTGATTTCGTCCGAATACATATACGTAAAATATAGTATAAGGATTTATCAATAATAGTATTGTAATAAGTATTCCATGAGGATTCTAGAAGATTACTTTTATCCAAAGTAAAATTCAAAACCTTCCCGAGTCGTATCCCGATGAGGTGCGAATTGAGAATCGGTTAAGTTTGTGATCGCGTGATTTAAATGGTTTTAAAGATCTTGATTTGGTTTCTAATTCTACTAATGAAAACGCATAAAAACATGTAAACACAAGTAATGATTAAGACAATTAAAAATTAAAGCTAAAAACGATAACGGGAATCCTAAAACGCGACTAAGTAAGCAAGTATATCAAAATTAAGCCCTACAAATGCAAATTTAATTTTGATAAATCCTAAATGACTAAAAATAATTTTTAGAAAAAGAATTATATTTTCTTGGTTTTTATTTTATTTATTATTAATTAAAAATAGTTTTAATCTAATTAAATCATTAAAAATAATAAACTAATTTTAAAAAATCTAGAAAAATTACAGAAAGTACTTTAAACAATTCTAGACCTAAGAAAAATAAAACTGGTAAAAGAGCTTATGCTAATAAGCTATAAATAAGCAGAACAGCTTATTAAGCTTATTGGTCACAAACCCCTTAAAACCAAATGCACCCAAAAGTCTTTCAGAAAAGACCCAAGGGCGCAGATGGTTAAGGAGGTGTGTGTTTAGGTGTTGAGTGAGAAAGGAGAGGTCACAGGCTCGACCCCTGTGGCCTCTGTTTTTGCAAGATCATTTTTTTATTTTCTTTTTGCAAAAAGCTAAACAACATGAAAATAAGCAAATTTTATGAATATGACTTTTTCTAAAAACCAACAATAAGCTAGGAAAAGCTAGCTTTTAGGTTGTTGAAGTTTGGCTAACTAAACTAAATGGACTTTAAGAACTAAAATGATTTGGCTTTTTTTACTAAATAAGCAAATGTGAAAAGCAAATAAGCAATAATAAACAAACCTTTACACCTAATAAGCACTTATGACTCAATTTTAACTATCAAAACTAGCAGAAAAGTTCTTAAAGCTAAAAGGGAAACAGCTTAAGACTGTAAAAAATGACTACTAACTTTTAATTTAAGACTGAATGTGAACTTTATCAAAAACCTAATAAAATCTTTTCCTAAGATATCTCATGCATATCTTTAACTCTAACTAATTTCTGCGTGAGCAGACTTAACTATTATATAAACAGTATTAACTATTTAATACTGCCAGTACTAACTATGATAAACCTTCTACTAGTACTAACTATTACACTAGCAACGTTGTGTATGGTTTTCTCCGCCATAAGGGAGTTTGTTGACATAGTGAAGAAAACTCTCGAGTTTGGTGCTCGGGGAGTAGAGTAGGGCGAAGAGGTGCTTCGTTACCGAACCACTATAAATCCTCGCGTTGTGGTTTGATTGTTCTTACTCTTATCTCTTGTTTTACTTTATCATTTCATATACTTATATTGTTTATATTGTGCAAGCGTTGAATTCACAAAAAGTAGAATCTAAGTTTTACAAACATACATAAACCTTAAATTAAAAAGCGATAAAACTATTCAACCCCTTTAGTTTTCCACACATAAGCTCAGCAAATCCAATTTAAAACAGATTGAGTAAGCAATAAGTTCTCAGATCCTAAGAGCTTTTAGACGAGACCTTAAAACTCATCACTAAACCATTAAAACTGATTAAAAGACCTAAATAGAGTTTAATAAATTTGGTTTAAATGCCAAAACAAGCTCAAACAGTGGTAACCATAGTTACCACTGCTTGTGCCAAACACCCCTTTAGAATCTGACTCTGCATTTTTAAGCTAAATCAGACAAAAATAACCTTTGATTTTTAAAAACAGACTGAATACTAAGTATATTAAGGACTAATAAGCACTGACTTAGGACAATTAAATACTTAATAACAAGCAAGACTCAAAAACTTGTTCTAACTAGAAATAGAGACATATTCTATGAAAACACAATCTAATGACTTATAAGCATAGAACTTAAATCAAATAGGAAATTTGAGAACTAAATAAGAAATAATGACAACAAATAAACACAAATAAGCAGGAATAAGCACAGATTAAAATAATAAGCATAAAAGTAATTAAGCTAAAAATTAAGTAAAAGGGATTGTACATTAATCCCAGCTTAACAGGGCTCTTAATTGCTCACTTAGAGCTTATTTACAAGCTAGCTTATAAGAATAAGCTAAGAATAAGCCCTATAAGCCCATCCATTTCTGGCTTATCATCTAAGTGGCTTATTCAATAATATTGAGTGGATTTTGGGAAAACTGCTTATCCAGTTAAGCTTAAAGCAAACTTAACTGAATAAATGATAGCTTAACTAGTAAAAAGAGCTTAATGAGCTTATTTAAGTAAAATCCAAACACCTTTTAGTAAATTTGCATACAAGTAAAAGCTTAAATTCAACAAACGAATTAAAGGAAACTAAATTTGTATTAAAAGTAAAACGTTTACATGCTTTTTAAATGAAATTAAAGAACAATAAGCTGGAAATTACATTTAAGCTAAACTAAGCTACTCCTAAAGCTACTCCTACTCTTAGATATCCCTCATCTGTGTGATTTTTACCCTATTTATAAGCTGATGAGGAAGCTTCTAGGCCAGAGGGGAGCGTCCCAATCATTTGATCTCAACCATCAATCATTAACCGCCCCTTGATTTCCAATCCTATCCCTTGATTATAAGCTACGTCCCATCCTCCAATCATAATCCTTAGGATTGCCAGCGTGGATGTCAGGTGTGTCAGGTTAATCCTTCTAGAAGTACTTGAGAGGCGTGTACTTGGATGATTTACTCGTACTCTGTGAATGGTGAAATATGGGAGGGAAACGAGATGATCCACAGTAATTCTTATCTTTGACCCGTTCTTATAACATTGACCTGGGTTAGGTTTGGGCTTGACTTTGGCTCAGGTTAGATAAAGGAAAAATGGTGTTAGGCTTAGATTTTGGATTTGGACTTGATAATCAATAAAAAGGACTTAATAATAAAATGCTTGTCATCTTATCATTAGTGGGCTGACCCGGCCCATGAAACGGGCCTGAGTTGGTCCGTAGAATATGGGTACGCCTCCGGCTTTGGTTTCTCGCGCTCATTCCATTCTCGTGCCCGTGTTTTGTTCTTTTTGCTTTGTTTTTCGTCCTTTTGCGGATATCCGATACATGCACATACACAAACACAAAAACAAGCATATACATTGCATTTTCACACGTTTTTGGTTATTTGGGCTCGTTTTTATAATAGAAAAAGTATGTGTTTTAACACATACCAAGAGTAAGAACAATCAAACCACAATGCGAGGATTTATAGTGCTTCGGTAACGAAGCACCTTTTCGCCCTACTCCACTCCCCGAGCACCAAACTTGAGAGTTTTCTTTACTATGTCAACAAACTCCCTTATGGCGGAGAAAACCGTACACAACGTTGCTTACACCAAATTTATGACACAAAGCTAAATGTCGACTTCTAATCTTAGCTAGAACTAATCTATCACAACACGACTTCACTACTTGTTCACGACTTCACAACTTCAAGACTTCTTCACAACTTCAAGACTTCACTTCACCACACTACTTAGATCACAACTATCTAACACTACTTGGTAAGATCACCACGATCTAATTATACTTACAAAGATCGCCAAGATCTAGCTACTACACATAAATACAAGATATATAATTGATTCACAAGTTATGGTATGGATGCAATAAGATTGTAACAACACACAAAGGTGTAATACTTCTTCACTTGATGATGAAAGTATTCTTCTCTTACACTTGAGGAATTGAGCTTGGATCACTTGGAAACAAAGCTTTATGATTAAATGATCAAAGGATTTTAGTGAGATGTGTGGGCTGTTTTAGAACAGAAAGAATGAGTGCAAAAGGTGAGAAAATAGTGAGAAAATAGTGGGTGAAAAAAATGGGGGGGAGAAAAAAAAAAAAGAACCATATTATAACAAACTGGGAGGAGCGTTCAGTCTATGAAGGCGGTCCCCTTAAAATTAAGGGGGCCGCCAGTGTATTTAAGGGGGCCGCCCTAAACTAGGGGCTCCCCAGTTTGTCTTTTGTGTAGGGGGAATTTTCTGGAACTTTTCTAGCCGTTTTAGGTCCGAAAATTTGAATTTTAAAATGTTTATTTTGAATAAAACATTTCTTTTAATTGTAGAAAATGTTTTGTAATGTTTATAAAAATGTTTACAACATTTTATAAAAGTGTGAGGTTGAATAAAAATTTCCTTTGATCATAAAATGCATTAAGCATTTATTTATTAATACCTTGAAGTGATATAAATTTTCGAAATGAAAATTTACTACTAATTACTTGTTTACGTTTAATTTTACATTGAACGTTTTTATATTTTGTGATTATCAAAACGTAAAGATGTGAAAAATATTAGTAATGTTTTTAGGCATTATATTTTATCAACAGTTGGGAAGAAGCTTCCCTAATTTGTCTGAGCACTTTGATGTTATTGAGGTTTTAGGTCTGTAATTTCGATGAGTCATCGGTGATGAATGCCTTTTGAAGACACGTATAACTCACCCCTTTTGTTAATTATTAAAGTTACTGTTCATTAGCATTATAATATTATTCTTTTTAATATAAAAAATTGAAATGTGAGATGGGGACAACACAGCATTTGTATAAGAGTATTAATGTTGGTTGAAAATTATATATCATCATTTTATAAAGTGGGTAATTAACCTTTTCTTCATGGAAAACAATGGGTGGTTTATATTAATGATTTTACATTTGTTAATGTTAGGTTGAAATTTCATACATATTTTGCATTTTTGAGTTGAGATCAATATCGAATCAAAATTGTTTAAATACTAAATTATTCAATTTTAACCACTCATTTTTATCAAAATAAAAAAAATGTACTTTTTACTTTTTTAAAACAATAGTGTATTTTGCAACCGGTAAATCGTTAAGCGACAAAAAATACACCATCACGACGAGTATTTTTATATTTTTTAGTAGACGGGCACTTCGATATACTTTCGACGCACTTTTTTTCGAGTTTTTTTAGTATTAATATTTGCGTCTGGAAAAATCACATGTAATTTATATGTTTGAAATCACAAATCACGTGTGATTTCACAAATCAATGTGATTTCATAAAATCACATGTGATTTTAAAATAATAAATCACATGTTATTTTTTCAGACGCAACTGAAAAAAAAATTGAAAAATGGTTAAAAGTTCTCTCACAAACATAACAGTGAGGCCTACTCGGGAACACGGTTTTTTTTATTATGAAAGAATTTTACTAGTCATGTTCATATGAGGTTTAGAGGATCTTAATTCATCAACATACGTTTATAGTGAAAGAAAAAATAAGGGATTTTCATACAAAATCTACTAGAAAACGATATATTCATGTGTGTTAGATTTCATAGCTAGTTGCAAGTCAAAGAAACAGATATGTCCATGGGCCATGTATATATCGACTGCGATACTTGTTATGTAAGAATCAACACATCACATATATATTTGTGGTCGACGCGAAAGAAGCTAAAGAACATGAATATTACAAAAAGAAAAAATAATAAACTATTAGTTGACTGCGCAAATGTTATATCATTGATTATCATAAAAAGAGACTGGGTTAAATACTTTACATAAATGTTAGTATATTATTACCAGGTCATCTTTAAATTTCTAAAATTTTTGAAGGTTCTGAGCGAAATTACTTTATGAGACATTTCGAGAATAAAAATTATATATAAAATGTCATTGTTTATAAGATATAATGCAAATTAGTTATCTAAATGTTTAACATATTGTTAAGGGGACAAATTTTGATGCCCTTAAAATTTTTGAGGCCCTGTGCGGTCACCCATCCCGCACACCCTGACCCTGATTATTACTTATCTGATGCATGTATCAATAACTAAGATTTAAAATCATTTAGTACGAGCGTTAATGATGTTGCAGTTTTTAAAACGCTTTATAACTTTATCATGTCATAACCTATCATCAAACTATAAATCTTTTGATTTTTAAATCTACTTATGCTATGGATGATGAAGCTTTTAAAGGTTTATAATGCCTCTTATATAATTTTCTAAACCACTTCGTAATCATAGAACTTTTCAATCCACATAAAACATGTATTAACCATAGTTCAAAAAATTTAAACTTCTACATTTTTTTTGCCAAATTGCTTAGAAATGTAGTAAACTTATCAATTTTTATAATTCTGTGTAGCTAATTTTTTTTTGCTAATAAATCACCAAACTTTTAAATTTCGTCTATTGTATGTATTTTGTTCACATGTAATGACCAATTTACCCTTCACGGTTAACGGGTTGTTTAAAAAACACATGGGTAAAATGATCACCGACTACACGAAATAGACAGAATTCAAAAGTTTTGTGATTTAATAGTAAAAAAAGAGATAACTACACAGAATTATAAAAAGTGGTAAGTTTACTACATATCTAAACAATTTGCCCTTTTTTAGCAAACTTCTACATCTTATTATAAAGAAATTCATGAACTCACGATTTTGGATGACATGAGCCATATTGCCTTTAGGCCCGGATGGTTTTACCTTTGATTTTTTCAAAAGATACTCGAGTTTAGTGGAAGATGATTTCGTTAAGGCGATTAATCATTTTCACTCGACTGAAAAAATTCCTTTAGGATGTAACTCGTCTTTTGTTACCCTTATTCCAAAGGTGGTGGATCCCGTGTTTATTAAGGATTACATGCCTATTAGTTTGATTGGAAGCTTCTACAAGATTGTTGGTAAACTTCTCGCCAACAGAATCGCCAGTGTAGTGGAAGATTTGATAAGTAACGAGCAATCGGCCTTTGTGAAAGGGAGACAAATCATGGATGGCCCAATGATCCTAAACGAAACTCTAAACTGGTGTAAAAAGGAAATGAAAAAGATTTTTGTTTTTAAGGTAGACTTCGAGAAGGCTTATGATTCTATTTGCTGGGACTATCTTCAAGATGTGATGTTTAAAATGGGGTTTGGAAGGAAATGGTGTGCGTGGATCAGGGGATGCCTGGAGTCGTCCGTGACCTCTATCTTGGTCAATGGATCTCCTACGGATGAATTCAAAATAAGAAGAGGTGTTAGGCAAGGAGATCCATTATCCACTTTCCTATTTATTTTGGCAATGAAGGGTCTCCATATGTTGATATCTCGTGCCATTCATTCCTCTCAATTGCATGGTCTTCAAATTGGTAATGGGGATATCACGCTTTCCCATCTTTTCTATGCCGATGATGCCATTTTTCTTGGAGATTGGAATGTCAGAAATGTTTTGAATATTGTCTTGTTGCTTCAATGTTTTTTTCTAGTCTCAGGTTTAAAGCTCAATCTGGCCAAATGCAGGCTTATGGGGGTGGGGGTTCCTATGGGCGAGATTACTGAAATGGCTAGTATTATTGGATGTGAGGCCTCTACCATTCCGTTCATATATTTGGGGGTGTCGGTTGGTGGAAACATGACTAGAATTGGAGGTTGGAAAGAGTTGATCGACAAATTCAAGACTCGGCTTTCTAGATGGAAAGTAAAAACCCTTTCGGTAGGTGGTCGATTGACGTTACTGAAATCAGTCCTTGGAAGCATCGCGATCTATTATATGAGTATTTTCAAAACTCCTATTGCGGTCATCAAGGAACTTGAAACGATTAGAAATAAATTCTTTTTGGGAGCAGATGTGGATGAGAATAAAATGACATGGATCAAATGGAACAAAGTCATGGCGAGTAAAAAAGACGGAGGTTTGGGAATTGGAAGCCTGTACGGGTTCAATAGAGCTCTATTGTTTAAGTGGAAATGGAGATTTATGTCACACCCATCTGCGTTATGGGTGTTGGTCATTAAATCTCTATTTGGTCATCATGGTGGAGTGCAAGATAGCGAGCCAAGGGGTAGTGTTGGTTCAAATTGGCTTAACATTCTAAAAGTTTCTCGCAACTTGGAAAAAAGAATGTGCATTTGGATGATTTTCTTAAACGCAAAGTCGGGAATGACATGGAGACCAGTTTCTGGGATGATCATTGGATAAGCGATGGTTTGCTAAAAGATCTATACCCGCGTGTTTACAATCTTGATCAGGTTCCTGTGTCTCTTGTTGCAAACAGGCTTGATCTTGCTCTCAATGCTCCTTTTTTACGAAGGAACCCGTGAGGGGGAGCTGAAATGGAACAATGGGTCGAGCTTTTGAGCCTTCTCGAGACCCATGTCAGTTCTAATCAGCGGGACATGTGGATATGGACGGGTGATGGGGATGGAATTTACTCGGTGAAGCGTGGCAGGAAGTTGATAGATAAAGGGACTTTATGCTTGGATACTTATGCGACTAGGTGGTTAAAAGAAATGCCAGCCAAAGTAAACATCTTCATATGGAGAATGCTTCTGAACAAGCTTCCCACGTGAATAAATCTGATGACTAGAGGTATTACCATTCAGTCTAATCAGTGTGGGATTTGTGATACAAGGGATGAGACGATTAACCATTTGATGTTGCAATGTGACCTCGCTCGGGATCTGTGGGCCCTCGTTGGTCGGTGGTGGAGTTTAGACTTCCCCTCCGTGTTAACGATTAGAGAGCTGATGTCGTGGGTGGATGGTACTCGTCTTCACTCTTTGGCGAAGAAGGTTTTGCATGTGGTTGTTGGAACAACGGCTTGGAGTATATGGAATTTCAGGAACCAGAATGTTTTTCAAGAGGAGAAGCCGAAGAAGGCGTTACTTTTTGATTCGATTGTTTCCACATCATTTTTTTGGTTATCTAATCGATATAGCAAGCTTAGGATTAACTCGATAGGTTTCCTTCAAGATCCTGTAATGGCTTGTAATTCTTTGTAATTGTCTGTTGCTAGTTTTTTGCTAGCGTTTTGACGTTTGGGTTTTAGTCCTTTGTGGTTAGGGTGATGACTTTGCCGTAGCTCTTTCCCTTAGGCCTTGTTGCTGGTCAAAAAAAAAATTTGCTCATTTTGTAAAACTGTGTTAAACTTTGTAAGTGTAAATATCCTGCCCGTACACAAAAATGGGTAAGTTTCTGTCGTAACTAAACATCCTTTAACTGAAAGCAAGAGGATGTAGATTCTTTAACATTTTGATTACCTTTTATTTGTTGCACTCAAACTATAGATATTACCTTTTGTATTTCCTTGGGGCTAAGTAAATTTGATGTGACAATTCATGTGTCGAATTCATTGAACATCTATATTCTTTCACAATCATGGTCTCAAAGAAAAAACAAACATAGATTTGTCTTTAAATTCAATCTTTATATTGAAAATGTTTTTGCAAATTACTCTTTTGTTCATCGACTTGAAAGTTGTAGGAAATTTCTTTCAGAAAACTTCTAGGCAGGTATTTTGACTACCTCATTAGTGGTTTCACATTTATTCTATTAGCGGATCACTATTTATATAGGACTTAGGGCATCTACTATCGCGAACGCTTATAATAGTTTAATGTCTAGTCATCTTAAATCATGAATTCATTAACGTATTTCTTTTTATAAACCTTCTTCATTATCCATAAACTTCTTAAAACTTTATAAAACCTCTTTAAGCACAAAAACATTAAATTTAGAAAAGATTCAATGTATTATACATTTTTCATTCCACTTAAGCATGAAACTCATTTTCATTATAGTTAATAAAATGATAAAAATCTAAGTTTTTCTTAAAACTTTTGTATAAACCATCATAATATAGATGGCCTAGAAAGGTGAATTTATTAAGCATTTCAGAAATCGATTTGATAAACCATTGGATAATCGCATTACTATTGACATGTGTTTTCCGAAATCTCTTCTTACACTCAACAAACAAGGAGAGTTGAATCTAATGTTCTAAGGAGAATTAAAAGAAGGGCGGTGAGGACTGTAATGGGGTGGACTAGTCTCCTGGTGCCCGATGGCTTTATCATTGGTTTTTATTTATCGACATTTCTGGTCGACAAATGAGAACGAGGTTTCGTGAGGCAGTAACACCATTCCTTTAATCATAGCGAACCCTAAAGGTTGAAACTCTCTTAATTTTTTGATCCGAAAGTTCTTAATGCTAATATGGTTAAAGATTTTAGACCTATTAGTCTCATTGGAAGTATTTACAAGATTATGTAAAATTTTGGCTAATCGTCTGTTTAATGTGTAGGATGATATTGTCCAATGAGATTCAAATCTGCTAATAGCGAAGAAGACAAATCTTAGATGGTCCGTCTCATTATTAATGAGTTATGTTCAAGGGGTAACAGAAAAAAAACAGTCAGTCATTTGTCAAGGTCGAATTTTGAGAGAAGTTTATGATTCGGTAGAGGATTTTTCTGGAACGAGGTTTAAGTAAATTTGGGTTTGTAATAAGTGGTCGTAAGTGGATCCAAACTTGCCTAACACATCGAGAGGTTCTCATTCTTGTCAATAAGGGAGTCCCACAGAGGAATTTCAGCTCATCAAGGTCTTTAAACAAGGTTACCCTCTATCTCCCTTCTTTATTTATCCTTATTATGGAGAGGTCTTCACTTGTCAAGTCAGCGGGTGTGGAAGCGGCATGTTAAGGCATTGATTAAGCCTTTCTTTGAATATATCTCATTTGTTCATTCGCGGATGACGCGATGTTCTGTTGGTCGAAATGTGCGAACGGTAATGATTGATACTCTATGAATGTCTTGGAAAGTTTCATCGTGCTTCCGTCTTAAGTTTAACATGAAGCAAAAAAGTAAGATTAGGCGATCACGTGGAGATTCGAAGGTCAAGCATGCGGCATCTAAGCTTGGTTGTCTTATCCTTAATACTCCTTTCTCATATCTAGGGACGAAAATTGGTGGTGTTATGTCGAGGGTTGAGGCGTGGAAGGAAGTTGTCGACAAGGTAACATCTAGATTATCTAAATGGAAAATGAAATCTTTGTCCATAGGGGGGAGATTAACTCTACTATAAGCCGTTTCTTGATCGATTTCCCATTTATCATATGTTGATATATAGAGTATCCTAAGCGCGTTCTCCTTTGCTTGAATCCATTTCGACCCATTTTGGTTAAAACGTTCATGACTCCTAATAGTAAAAAGGCGTCATGGGTTAAATGGAGTAGTGTAACACTTCTAAGAGAGAAGGAGGTCTCGGTGTTGCTAGTCTTTACGCTCTTAATAGGGCTCTTATGCTTAAATGGGTGTGGAGATTCTCTTCTAAAAGGATTCTTTGGGCGACGAGTTATTAAGGCTATCTATGTGAAATGGTAGTATGGGGTAAGTTGCTGTTCGGTAATCGATCTCGTGAGATGATAATTGTCAATGAGTTAACGTCCATAAGAGCAAGGAATCAATCTTTCGAGTTTATGAAACAGAAAATAGTGATAGGGGCCAACACAGTTTCGGGAGTAAAAGAAAAAATTTTAAGATAATTGGGACTGAAGGAGGTATTTCATGAAAATAAATTTCCGAGGGTGTTGCATTGGAAAAGAATAAACAGTTATGGTTAGTGTCATGATGAAGGACCCTAGCTTGGAACAATCACTCTATGCGTCGCAAGGTTAGGTCGAGCTAAACGTAACTCACTTAACAAAACGCGCTGTCCTGAATTGCTCGAATAAGTAAATCTTGTTCCGCAAGCTATAGACATATTTGGTCTCTGATTAGTTATCAGAATTTTACACATGGCCTCTATGCGGGAAGCTGTTAGATGATCATCAATCTCGCTAGTGACCTTCTACAACTCTTGGGTAGAAATATGTGCACAATTAAAGTTGAATGTGTTTGCTTGAAAGTCAAGATGAATGCTCTTCATCCGAGCAAGGATCACCATCTCTAGGCGGGGAATAGATATTGAATCCATTTTATGTCCATTATGTGATAGTGGGGCTGAATCTTCTAACCATTTGTTTTTCAATTGCACCGTAGCCCGGCATATTTTCAGCAAGATAGTGCGGTGGTGGGATGTCGTCTACAAGGAAGATGAAGTCATAACGCGAATTGGGTTGAGTTGGTTGTTGTCATTGCGTCTTACATCTAAGTTGAAAATGATGCTCGAAGGATGTTTTTTATGTGATGTGGTGGTACCTCTGGACGTTCCGTAACAAGTTTCTCTTCGACAAAAAACTTCCTGTTAAGGCGTTGATATTTGACGAAATTGTATATATTTCTTTTAATTGGTGTAGGTATTCAATGTATTATACATTTTTCATTCCACTTAAGCATGAAACTCATTTTCATTATAGTTAATAAAATGATAAAAATCTTCGTTTTTCTTAAAACTTTTGTATAAACCATCATAATATAGATGGCCTATTTATCATTTGTTATCACTACTAAGAAGTGATAACAAATGTAGTATTCTACATCATAATTGATTGTTTTGTATCCGTATGAGATGACGATTGTTTCTAACTTACCGCTATCACTAGCAACTAGCGACCATAATATTTATTACCGTCTATCACCACCAACCAACGTGTATTCTCATCTACATTGTCGCCGCATTGCGCTGGTATCATGCTATATCGTGTCTCGAACATTTATTCATTTTTATAGAAAAGCCATAATTTTACATAGTCGACATTTTTTGTTGCAAAAAAACATATGATTATGAGATTCTACATTCTAGATAGTAATTGTCAAAGTTAATTATGAGTTTTCTATGTGTTTGGTGGTGGTAAAAGGTTCTAGATTTGTTACGTCTACAGTTATGAATCAGGTCCCCATGAATTAATTCACTTATAAGTTAGTCATTATCAATATACACATTAGGTGAATAAAACGACGGCGTTTTGACCTTGCTACAGTAATGGGCTGCCCCAAAACAATTGTTTTTTTTTATTATATATTTGTATGCACAAAGTAGGAGTTAAAAAAAAATATTACAAAAGTTCTGATTTATTCAGATAAAAAAAATACTTGCGGAAACATCTTCGATACCTAATAACTTTAAAATAACCGATATGGTCACAAACGTACTACAGTAACGGGCTGCCCCATTTTGAGCCAGCCCAATTGTTTTTTTTTTTTTTTTATTATATATTTGTATGCACAAAGTAGGAGTTAAAAAAAAATATTACAAAAGTTCTGATTTATTCAGATAAAAAAAATACCCGCGGAAACATCTTCGATACCTAATAACTTTAAAATAACCGATATGGTCACAAA